>OX381713.1:62152392-62444892 GCA_947462335.1 Harmothoe impar | reverse complement strand
GCATTTAGAGGTATTCATTTGGCTTATGAATAGAAGGGGAATTTGGCTCATGAAAAGAAGGGGAAAAGGCTTGCTCAACCCTTTAAGGATGGATTTCGCTAAAAGATGACATTTGTGGTCACGATGCATCAATGCAGCCCCAGCAAGTAACTCGCTGGTGCTGCATTGGTTTGAAGTTTGAAGTTTGAAGTTGAAAGTTTTGAAGTTAATTTATTAACATGACATCACAAATTACATGATATTCAGACATGAGGTTGTCTTTTAGTTAGATGAAATGTGAGACATTTATATAAGCTTGAATGTAGCCCTGGCGAGTTACTCACCAGGGCTGCATTCATGCATCATGACGACCCAGGGCATGATGCATTAAGGCATCATGCCTTCCTTAAAGGGTTAATTTGAGTACAACTCGACAGACACGCCAGTTTGACACACACCACGTGACATCGATGTGACTGTTTGAATGTTTAATGTTGAGTGTAATTGCTCCATGCTGACATGCCATATCTGCACACAATCTAAACAGATCATTATCTAACGTTTGTTATAAAGTCAAATAGTGTCATTTAACATGGGGGCTGATTATACCTAAAGATTAACTGGCAGCCGGAAAACAGTCTTTTATATTACAATGTGATGTACCATTCTCCTGCAATACATAAATTCCTTTGTCATAATGATACATGAATTCAGCACAGGTGAGCAACTGTACCAGCCCTACAGTTATATTACTCTGAAGAATCGATGGGATGCACAATTGCAGTGCCAGTGAGTTACTCACTAGCATTAACCCATCAAACAACACGCACAACAATACTGGCAGGATATGAAACCAAATCCCTCATCCAACCTACAATGCTATGTAGCATCACCTTAAGACCCCATTAGGGGCCTTTATCTCAGTTTCCATAATTCATATTTGTGAATAGGTAAATGATCCACCTCTATATTTGTGGATGAAGGGAGGTCCACAGATTACTTTCTACCATAATATATGTATTAGGCCTCAAAGTACGCATTCACTTGTCATCATACATCTAGCACTGCCACAGTGGCCCAGAAGGGCCAAATGGATAGAAAAGTGAAAGGTGGATATCAACTAGTGAAAAGTCAAAAAAGTCAAAAAGTGAAAAGTGGTTTGAGGTTTGAGGTTTGAGGTTTGAGGTTTCCACTTTCAGTGTCACATTGTCAATCAGTCAACAGGTTGTGACAGGTATCTTTATGCATTGGGGTATGGTTCAGAAGCCTGAGAAGGCCAGTAGTGGGGCAAAAATGTCAAATAACACAATAAAATCAGATTTTCCCAAAATGTACAATTTGGCAAGAAAGTTGTCAATTTCGGTAAAAAGGTCAGAATGTACAATTTGACGAGAAAATGATCAGACCCTCAAAAAATGTGATTTTCAGGAAATTGGCAGATTTGGGGAGAAGAAAGGTCAGAAAAGAAAGGGTCATTATTTTCCGGGGTCAGAACCCAAAAAGTTACACATATCTCATATTACCACTGTCAGCATATAGTCTCCAATTGTGCACTCCCTGGTGATGAGCATCAGTCCTGTATAGGGAAGGCTTAATTAATATAGTGAATAGCTAAATTATAGATCCATCTGCCATCTATTTGTGCAAACCCTCAAAATCCATGATTACTTGTCATCATGCTATATCATTACAGCAGAATTGATTCATTGCTGCATCATATAAACCCTTCACGATTGTATCAATCCTGTTTAGTTGACACAATATATATGGATGCAGCGATAGCAAGGTCTGCATTCATGCATCTTGCTGACAAAATGAATTGTACATTTAAGTACTATGCTGTATTTAGTTTATTTAATTTTGCAAGATGATATATGGTATTAATTATTTAAGTAGCAATAATGGAACTGGGATAGTGGTTGGAAGCAAAGCTAAGACCGTGTGAGTGTGTAATATCTAAGGTTAATGACATGTCTGTTCTAACGTCTTAACCCTGGAAAGAATAATCCCTCAATGTGTTAAGTAAATTAGTAAGTGTGACAAAAGAAATCCTCCAAGGATGAGTAACTCTCTGGAAAGTCTATATTTCTCACTCCTTAAATAATTTAAATGGTGTCTACTCAGGGGAATTAACCTTTAAGGAATAAGTAATGCATCCAGTTTCATCAGGCCTTCACTGCATCAGTGTATCATACTTCCTCTTTAGACAAGAGTGTATCAACGCTGTGGGGTTAGTATGATGCCTCAATACAGTATTAACCATTAACTAGTGGGTGTTGCATCATAAGGACAAAAGAGCATTGTGGAATAAAGCATTATGCTGACTGCAAAAGGTTAAGATGTATGATGTTAGTGTCTGGTTGTATTCTGACTACTTGATGAACACAAGCCCCAGGGGAAGCTGTTATTGATTTTGTAAAACACAGGGGTAGTATTGCATGGTGGGAATCAATGAACATTTGTAACATATTGATTCTTCAAAATATAAACAATGCCAGATTTTTGAATTGGCAGATGGAACTCCTGATGGAATTATGTTTTGCCCAGTGTGCTAATGTGCCATGGACGTTTCAGCATAGGACTGATATTGTCTGTACCATTCTTTCCTTTGAAAGATGTCGCATTTAGCAAAGCTAGTGCTCCAAATCTATGTGCCTCTTTGATCTAATGTGAACAATTCAAAGAAACAGAACAATTGCATTATTAAATATAGATCAAGTTATAAGGTGTGGCACAGCCTGACTAGATCAGCCCTAGCAGGTTGTTGGAGTATGTCAACACTGTAGACACCTGAAACAGGATATTGCAAATTCCCTTTACATTCTGTCAGGTCTGTTATATCTGAAGTCTTTATTTATTGTAATATGATATTGGAAAGTATGTGTCCAACCCTTTAGTTAAGGGCCACATAGTGTAGTAATGCATGATGCCCTGGCCTTGTCATCATGATACATGAATTCAACCCTGGCAAGTAACTAACTGATCTACATTTTTGCATCATGCAGACCTTACAGGGTTATACCAAAGAGTCAAGATGATACCTTAATGTTTTCCTAGTGAGTTATTCACCAGGGCTACATTTATTCATCATGGCAGCAAAGGACATAGCCATTAGTTGGTATTATGGAGGTTTTTGGTAGTACTTGCACCTGAATGGAACCTCCAGAAACTTTTACTTGGTGCAGGATGGTCCATTCAAAGTCCGGAAAAGACTCAATGGAAGTGAGAAGCTTTAATTCTGTGAAGTATCTTGTATAAAAGGGCTCCCACCCACTAGTTACTCTGTGAAGTCTGTTTTATGGACTTGCGTGTTGCTCCCACCTGATAGTAGGACAATGCTCATAGGCTCCCATGACTTTATCATGTCAGGGCCTATATTTGGTTGTCTTTATCATGAAATGCTTACAAGGTAATGACATTTCTTTAGTAGGTGGGTATCCAAAGGTAGGCGGACCTATAGATCCAGTGTCATCAATGGTCACTGGCTTGGGTATTCAGTGGTTTTACAGGTACAATTCCACACAGAAAATATAGATACCCTGGCCCTAAGTCTGAAGTGGCTATTCCAGGTAAGTCATAGGGACATTGGTCAGGTATGGCCCAGTGCTTTTCAAAAATGACTGAGGTATAATGACATATGACTAGCACCTTACTCAAAAGGACTTAGCCTTTAACTCATAGAAATGGAAAAGACTTTGGTGAGTTGGTCAGTACTGACCACCCTGATAATATTAAAGTGGCATTCTCACCGAACGTTTCCCACTCACAATTTTAGTAGTATTCTAGACTGCTATGTGGTAAGTGTGAGTGGTGAGAATGCCCCTTTAACTGACCTAGGTTGGTTGTATAGGGAGCCAAAATGACTAACTTACTTAGGCTTTAGTGACTGACCCTTTGGTCGTACAGGGAGTCAAATAATTTTAGTGCCACAAAGGACCACATAGGACCACATAGGACAAGGAAATGGTTAAGGATACAAGGGATGAAATTGATAAGCTGCGTTCTGGCGCAAGACACTTTAGGTCAGGCAAAACATAAAGGAGTGTGTTGGGTAACTTGATCACAGCATCTTTAATGTTTTTTCAATGAGGCTGTAGGCAAGAATGCAATACCGCTTTTGAACAATGCAATAAAACCCTGAATGCTGAGCCCGCAAATTGTGAGTTTGAGGGCAAACCTTGAATGAAAAACATTTTAGGGAATCCTATCCATATGCTCATTGTAATTCATATCAATTATTGTATCCAGAGACGTACATATATCCAGGAATTTACAGAAATATGACTACCACATGCAATGTATAATAATTGCTGTTGTTCCTGCTACCTCCACCTAATGTTATGTTAACATTGACATTCTAGTAGCACTATCTATTGGCAACAATAGCTGACAGTCGCTGTTCAATGGGACACCAGAGAGCTCACCCAGATACATGGTCCTGTACAATGATAGGGACAATACTGATTCGGAGAAAGCTCTGTAAAGGAATCCAAGATGGACAACGAGAGAAGCATACAACATCGAGTATGCTGCACAAAAGGGAACATTGGAGATGTTGGATCGGATCGGTGTGGCAAAGAGAGGGTAAGAACTAAGCTTAACTCGTTCAGGACGGTACGATGCCTTAATGCATCATCCACTTGATTATCATGATGCATGAATGCAGCCCTAGTGAGTAACTTGTGCAGTGCTGCATGCTAGCATAATGCCAACCCTACGCCGCCAAGACACTGTTCAATTTGTGGACAGTACTTTCAAGCTTTCAAACGTGATTAAAGGTCTCTTCTGCTCTTTTCCATGCACTTAGTAAAAAAGAGCCTGCTTTTGGCCGAAGTGACGCTCACTTTTGTCTCAGTATGTAATGGCACCAGAGCTGGCTCTCCCTGAATTAGAAGGCTAATATTTACCACCGTTCTATATATATACATAGCATTCATGAAGAATATTGATTTTCAACCTTTATTTCGAGGTGTTCCAGGTTGGAACGTAATAGGCATGCATTATCCACCTCTAGGTCAATTTATAGTACGTTTATTAGTAGTGCAAGGTGAACTATGCTCATAAAGTATTCATGCAAAAACCTGTATAGTTTTTTTCTACTGTCTAGCACTGATACGCTGCATCACACTTCGTCTGAATGTTATAATTTTTTTTTCTAGTAACCTCTTTAGGTGAACGACAGAAATGTCAAAAACTAAATGTTATAAGACTCTATGAAATCCAGCAGAATCTGGAATATAATGTTGAATTTCATCCACTTAAACTGGAGGTCACATGATGAAGGAATTTTACATATATATATAGACCTCATATTCACACTCTCAAAAATACAGTCTCAAATATTGCAATTCTTCGTGTTGAGAATCTATCTTATACAGGTAGGTTTTATTATGAGGAAATGATAATCCAACCTTTAAGGGAGGTATATAGACAGAGCTACATACAAAGTAACTGAGACTTTAATTTCTACATGAGAGGTGCTTTGACCATATTGACAAGGCTGTAGGTTAAGTGCAATATAGCCTAGGGCACAGTGAGTTCGGAAATCACTTTAAAACCTTTCTAGGAGTCAAGTGACCCCTACTTTGGGTGGTGCATAATGGCCTATGAAGAATGGACAGGGGTTGCAGGGCCCTTGGGAACGGCTTACCCTATGCTTTAACCTTGAGGTGTCCATTCCTATCATGACATAAAGTGCTTTCAAGTGGCATAATCACTGAGCTTGAACTATTTTGATTTTTAGTACTTTCTAGTATATAATGTGGTTCAGTGTTCACGAGTGGTGAAATTGCCCCTTCACTGTCCTGATGTGATGTTTATTTGTCCTCATCATGCATGAATACAGCCCAAACAAATGTTTCTTTAAGGCAACACCATATCCTTAAAGTCTTTTTGATTAAGCAGAATAAGACCATGACTCCTGTATTTGACAGATTTGACAGACAGTTTTCAACAACACCCTCCCAGAGGCATGAAGTCCATGAAATGAGGTTTTTTAGCCATCACAAAAAGGGGGTCAGCAGAAGGCTTGATAATCTATTTCTCACACAGACCCAGAAAACATATTTTTGTGAGATCAGAGTCAGCTTTTACAATATTGCTGTACAATAGTGTTGACTTGTTCCAGGAATCGGTCCTGAAGATTCTCAAATCCAAGGTTCCCTGATAGGAACAAGTGCAGTGCTTCAAGATCAATGAATAATAACTAAATGTTGTGGAAAGGTCACAAAAGCATTTAAGTTGCGTTGAGTGGCATTTACTTAAACTGGATATGCCCAAATTGTTTCTGAGAACATTTACAATTTACTTAAATGAAAACATTTTATGCAGAAATTATCATTCTGATTACTTGCAACTCGACATCAAAAGAATTCTTATGTGTTACCTCTTTAGGCCATGGGCTGCGAATGATTTTCTCTTATGGCCCCAGTCATGTTTAACAGTTATAGTTGTAAACTTGCTAAGTTTCATGTGACAATATGACAGTATGGATATGATAATGGTTAGTTTAATTGCTACATGTTGTAATGATGTGACTGCAAACCATCTGAATGTCATTACCTTAGATTTGTATTGATGGTATCATTTAACATGGGCATGATCATACAAAGTTATAGTCGTGGGAAAACAGACCTCATATTACCGCTGTCAGCATTAATTCTTCAATATTGCACTCGCTGGAGATGAGCATCCATCCTTTATTGGCGGGGATTATTATCAGCAGTTTCTGATCTAACCATTTAAGTGCTGCAGGACGGTTTGCTGCACTGCAAAAAACGTGTTTAGATCTTAAACACAACCCTAAACACTATCTCACCCCGTATTTGTCCACACAAAATGTTTCTAAAAATGTTTAGGCCAATAATATATTTAGTTCAGTGCTTAAAAATTTTATGTGTTTAGGAAATCAATGTATCAATGAACACCTACCCTTCATACTGTTTAAAACTAAACATCTAAACATATTTAACATAAATGTTTGGGTGTTTAGATTAAAGGTGTTTAATTCCTAAACAGAAGATCTGATTTAAAGACACAAACCTAGAAAAAAGTTTAGATTTTTAACATGTTTAGACCTAAACATGTTTGACAACTAAGCATATTTTTTGCAGTGTGTGGTATGCTAAATGCTATAATGGTGCATGAATCCAACACTGTCAAGTTCTGTCAGAAGTGTTATCAATGCATCATGCCAAAACTTTCATATTGAGTCTGCAAGATGTAGCAATGAACCACATTGGTGTAGCATGACAACAAATATTGCTTTAAGGCAACGTCTTCTACTCAAATATGTACTGAACTGTTACCCCTGTATTTGACAGGCCTTTATCTTTGATAATCACCTCCCAAAGCCATGCTGTCTATGAAAAGAGGCTAATGTGCCATCACAAAAAGGGTGTCAGAAAATACCTTGGTAATCACTCTCTCACACTGGCTGAGACAAATAACTTTAAGCTGGATCTCTCAGAATGTGGTGTGTAATAATGTCAAAATTGTTTTAGAGGTCGATTCAGGAAATCATCACCATGGGGATTGTACCAGGGAATTCTATGACAACTTGCATATCTGCATTTAGAGGTATTCATTTGGCTTATGAAAAGAAGGGGAAAAGGCTTGCTTAATGTGAGTACAACTTGACATGCACGTCAGTTTGACACACACCACGTCCATGTGACTGTTTGAATGTTTAATGTTGAGTGTAATTGCTTCATGTTGACATGCCATATCTGCACACAATCTAAACAGATCATTATTTAACGTTTGTTATAAAGTCAAATAGTGTCATTTAACATGGGGCCTGATTATACCTAAAGATAAACTAGCAGCAGGAAAGCAGTCTTTTATATTACAATGTGATGTACAATTCTTGTGCAATACACATCAGTCTTTGTAGTTATTAAAAGTGGGTTTAGTGCAGGTGAGCAACTGTAATATAGAAATATTATTCCGAAGAATCAACGAGATACATAATTGCGGTGCCAGCTAGTTACTCACCAGCATTTATGCATCAAACAACACAAACAACGATACTGGCAGCATATAAAACCAAATCTCTTACCGCACCCCACCCAACCTACAATATTATGTAGCATCAACATGAGACCCCGTTAGGGCCCTTTATCTCAGTTTCCATATTTCATTTTTGTGAACAGGTAAATTATAGACCCACATCTACATTAGTGGATGAAGGGAGGTCCATGAGATTACTTTCTGTCATATAACTGTATTAGGCCTCAAAGTTCGCATTCACTTATCACCATACATGTAGCACTACTACAGTGGCCTAGAAGGGCCAAATGGATAGAAAAGTGAAAAGTGGAAAGTGGAAATCAAAATGTGAAAAGTGGATATCAAAAAGTGAAAAGTGGAAATCATATAGTGAAAAAAAGGTCATACAGTGAAAAGTGGTTTGAGGTTGGAGGTTTCCACTTTCAGTGTCACATTGTCAATCTGTCAACAGGTTGTAACAGGTTGTGACAGGTATCTAGCATTGGGGTATGTTTTAGAAGCCAGAGAAGGCCAGTAGTGGGGCAAAAATGTCCAATAACACAATAAAAGTCAGATTTTCCAAAAATGTCCAATTGGCAAGAAAATTAAAAATTTTAGTAAAATTGTCACATCTTCGAAAAAATGTCCAATTTGGCGAGAAAAATGGCCAGAATTTCCAAAAACGAGATCTTCGGGAAATTGGCAGATTCTGCAAGAAAGAAGGTCAGAAATGAAAGAGTCAATTTTTTCCGGGTGAGCACCCAAAAAGTTACACATATCTCATATTACCGCAGTCAGCATGAAGTCTCCAATATTTCACTCCCTGGTGACGAGCATCTGTCCTGTATAGGGAAGGCTTAATTAATATTTGTGAATAGCTAAAAGCGAAAAAAGGTCAGAAATGAAAGAGTCAATTTTTTCCGAGTCAGAACCCAAAAAGTTACACATATCTCATGTTATCTCATATTACCGCAATCTCGTTCTTAAAAAAAAACTTCAAGAATGTATCAACCCTGTATGGTCGACACAATATATATGGATGCAGCAAGAGAAAGGGCGGCATTCATGCATCTTGATGCCTGGATAGTATTATGCTGTACTTTGTACTAAAGTATTTTCTTCTATTTTTACTGAAAGTATTTAGGTCAATAACCTGAGTTTAACATACATCCAGTTTAGTGATTTAATTTTGCAAGATGATGTATTTATTATACATCACAATAACAGTGGCAGGATAGCGCTGAGAAGTAAAACCAAGACCCTGTAAGTGTCTAAAATCTAAGGTTAAGGATATGTCTGTTCTAAAACCTTAACCAAGTAAATTAGTTAGTATGACAACAAAATCCTGCAAAGATGAGCTACTCTCTGGAGAGTCTATATTATTCACTTGTTAAATAATTTGAATGGTGGATCCCTCCTGTGTCTACTCAGGGGAATTACCCCTTTAAGGAATCAGTGATGCATCCAGTTTCACCAGGCCTTCACTGCATCAGTGCATCATACTTCCTAGTCAGACAAGAGTGTATCAACACTGTTGGGCTAGTATGATGCTTCAATACAGTACTAACCATTTACTAGCCGGTGTTGCATCATAAGCACACATCATGAGGACAAAAGAGCATTGTGGAGTAAAGCATTATGCTGACTGCAAAGAGTTAAGATGTATGATGTTGTTGTCTGGTTGTATTCTGACTATTTGATGAACACAAGCCCCAGGGGGAGCTGTTATTGATCTTTTAAAACACAGGGGTAGGATTGCATGGTGGGGATCAATGAACATTTGTAACATATTGATTCTTCAAAATGTAAACAATGCCATACCTTTGAATTGGCAGATTGGACTACGTTTCTGCCAGTGTGTTCATCCACCATGGAGGTTTCATGGTAGGACTATTATTGTCTGTACCATTCTTTTTTTTTAAATCTGTCTCTTTTATCAATGGTAATGCTCAAAATCTATGTGTCTCTTTGATCTGATATGAACACTGCAAATAAACAAAACAATTGCATGATTTAATATAGTTCAAGTTATTAGGTGTGGCACAGACTGACTAGATCAGCCCTAGCAGGCTGTTGGAGCATATCAACTGTAGACACCTGAAACAGGGTATTGCAGATTCCCTTTACATTCTGTCAGGTCTGTTATATCTGAAGTCTTTAGTTATTGTAATATGATATTGGAAAGTATGTGTCAAACCCTTTAGTTAAAGCTGCTATACCTCCTCCCACTCTCGAACCTACATTTTCCTCATTTTATTCTCAGATGATTGTATAATCCTTTCCCTCTTATAACCTGTCATTTATTCTGACAAGAGAGTCTTAATGGTATGTTAGACAGGACTCCAATCTCAACTACTATTTACATTCTGGAGGGGCTAGGATATTTAGTGTTGACCAAAGCCATCAGGTGGCAGTAGTGAGTGGAGGGGGGCATGGAGATGAGCTCACAAACACAGTCTACTAGTACAGGTGTATCCCTGTAGATGGCACTCCCTTGTTGATATAATTAAGTGCTGAATAGAATGCTGGAAGCATTTTATTTTTCCTCATTTATTTCCTTAAATTTAGCATGGTTAAAAGACACAAAATCTATTGGGATGCTACCAATACACTCCAACAAGCAGACTCTTAACAACTATGCAGAAATTGGACTATCTATATATCTGAGGTACTACAGCAGCTTTAAGAGCCACATAGTGTATTAATACATGATGCCCTGGCCTTGTCATCATGATACATGAATTCAACCCTAGCAAGTATCTAACAGAGCTACAGTTTTGCATCATGCAGACCTTACAGGGTTATACCAAAGAGTCAAGATGATACCTAAATGTTTCCCTAGTGAGTTATTCACCAGGGCTACACTTATTCATCATGGCAGCAAAGGACATAGCCATTAGTTGGTATTATTGAGGCTTTTGGTAGTACTTGCACCTGAATGGAACCTCCAGACATTTTTACTTGGTGCAGGATGGTCCATTCAAAGTCCTGAATAGACTCAACGGAAGTGAGAAGCTTCAATTCTGTGAAGTATCTTTTATAAAAGGGCTCCCACCCACTAGTTACTCTGTGAAGTCTGTTTTATGGACTTGCGTGTTGCTACCACCTGATAGTAGGACAATGCTCATAGGCTCCCATGACTTTATCATGTGTGGGCCTGTATGGATGTCTTTGTCATGAAATGCTTACAAGGCAATGGCGTTTCTTTAGTAGGTGGGTATCCAAAGGTAGGTGGATCTATAGATCCAGTGTTATCAATGGTCACTGGCTTGGGTATTCAGTGGTTTTACAGGTAAAATTCCACACAGAAAATACAAATGCCCTGGCCCTTAGTCTGAAGTGGCTATTCCAGGTTAGTCATAGGGACATTGGTCAGATATGGCCCAGTGCTATTCAAAAATGACTGAGGTATAACAACATATGACTAGCAGCTTACTCCAAAGGACTTAGCTTAGAAATGAAAAAGGCTATGTAGAGTTGGTCAGTACTGACCACCCTGATAATATTAACTAACCTAGGTGGTTGTATAGGGAGCCAAAATGACTAACTTACTTAGGCTTTAGTGACTGACCCATTGGTCGTACAGGGAGCCAAATAATTTGAGTGCCACATAGGACCACATAGGACCACATAGGAGGAGGAAATGGGTAAGGATACAGGGGATGACATTGATAAGCTGTGTCAAATTCTGGCGCAAGAAACTTTAGGTCAGGCAAAACATAAAGGAGTGTGTTGGGTAACTTGAACACAGCATTTTTAATGCTTTTTCAATGAGGCTGTAGGCAAGAATGCAATACCGCTTTTGAATAATGCTGTAAAACCCTGAATGCTGAGCCGGCAAAGTATGAGTTTGAGGGCAGACCTTAAATTAGAAACAATTTAGAGAATCCTATCCATATGCTCATTGTAATTCATATCAATTATTACATGTATCCAGGAATTTACAGAGATATGACTACCACATGCAATGTATAATAATTGCTGTTGTTCCTGCTACCCCCACCTAATGTTATGTTAACATTGACATTCTAGTAGCACTATCTATAGGCAACAATAGCTGACTGCTGCTGTTCAATGGGACACCAGAGAGCTCACCCAGATACATGATCCTGTACAATGATATTGACAATACTGATTCAGAGAAAGCTCTGTAAAGGAATACAAGATGGACAAGAGAAGCATACAACATTGAGTATGCTGCACAAAAGGGAACCTTGGAGATGTTGGATGGGGTCGGTTTGGCAAAGAGAGGGTAAGAACTAAGCTTAACTCGTTTGGGACGGCATGATGCCTTAATGCATCATCCACTTGGTCATCATGATGCATGAATGCAGCCCTAGTGAGTAACTTGTGCATTGCTGCATGCTAGCATCATGCTGACCCTACGCCGTCAAGACCCTGTTCAATTTGCAGACAGTTCATTTTAGCTTACAAACCTGATTAAAGGTCTCTTCTGCTCTTTTCCATGCACTGAGGAAAAAGAGCCTGCTTTTGGCCAAAGTGACGCTCACTTTTGTCTCAGTATGTATTGTCACCAGAGCCGGCTCTCCCTGAATTAGAAGGCTAATATTTACCACCGTTTTATATATATACATAGCATTCATGAAGAATATTGATTTTCAACCTTTATTTCGAGGTGTTCCAGGTTGGAACGTAATAGGCATGCATTATCCACCTACACCAGTAAATTTATAGTACGTTTATTAGTAGTGCAAGGTGAACTATGCTCATAAGGTATTCATGCAAAAACCTGTATAGTTGTTTTTCTACTGTCTAACACTGATACACTGCGTAACACTTGGTCTAAATGTTATAAGTCCAGCAGAATCTGGAATATAATGTTGAATTTCATCCACTTAAACTAGAGGTCACATGATGAAGGAATTTTACATACATAGACATCATACTCACGCTCTCAACAATACAGTCTCAAATATTGCACTTCCTTACAAGTGTTAATCATCTATCCTGTACGGGTAGTTTTTATTATGAGCAAATGATAATCCAACCTTTAGGGGAGACAGAGCTACACACAAAGTGCCTGAGACTTTGATTTCTACATGAGAGGTGCTTAGACCATATTGACAAGGCTGTAGGTTAAGTGAAAAGTAGCCCAAGGCACAGTGAGTTCGGAAATCACTTTAAAACCTTTCTAGGAGTCAAGTGACCCCTACTTTGGATGGTGCATAATGGCCTATGAAGAATGGACAGGGGTTGCAGGGCCCTTGGGAACGGCTTACCCTATGCTTTAACCTTGAGATGTCCATTCCTATCATGACATAAAGTGCTTTCAAGTGGCACAATCACTGAGCTTGAACTATTTTGATTTTTAGTACTTTCTAGTATATAATGTTGTTCTGTGTTCACGAGTAGTGAAATTGCCCCTTCACTGTCCTGATGTGATCTTTCGTTGTCCTCATCATGCATGAATACAGCCCAAACAAATGTTGCTTTAAGGCAACACCATATCCTTAAAGTCCTTTTGATTAAGCAGAATAAGACCATGACTCCTGTATTTGACAGATTTGACAGACAGTTTTCAACAACACCCTCCCAGAGGCATGAAGTCCATGAAATGAGGTTTTTTAGCCATCACAAAAAGGGGGTCAGCAGAAAGCTTGATAATCTCTTTCTCACACAGACCCAGAAAACATATTTTTTGTGAGATCAGAGTCAGCTTTTACAATATTGCTATACAATAGTGTTGACTTGTTCCAGGAATCGCTCCTGAAGATTCTCAAATCCAAGATGCCTTGAAGGAACAAGTGCAGTGCTTCAAGTTCAATGAATAATATCTAAATGTTGTGGAAAAGTCACAAAAGCATTTAAGTTGCGTTGACTGGCATTTACTTGAACTGAATATGCCCAAAGTGTTTCTGAGAACATTTACAATTTACTTAAATGAAAACATTTTATGCAGAAATTATCATTCTGATTACTTGCAACTCTACATCAAAAGAATTCTTATGTGTTACCTCTTTAGGCCATCGGCTGCAAATGATTTTCTCTTATAGCCCCAGTCATGTTTTATAGTTGTAAACTTGCTTAGTTTTATGTGACAGTATGACAGTATGGATATGATAATGGTTGGTTTAATTGCAGGATACTGCCATGATGTGACTGCAAACCATCTGAATGTCATTACCTTAGATTTGTAGCGATGGTATCATTTAACATGGGCATAATCATACCAAGTTATAGTCCCAGGAAAACAGACCTCATATTACTGCTGTCAGCATTAATTCTCCAATATTGCACTCGCCGGAGATGAGCATCCGTCCTGTGTTGGCGGGGATTATTATCAGCAGCTCCTGATCTAACCATGTAAGGGCTGCAGAACGGTTTACTGCACTGAAAAAAAATATGTTTAGATCTTAAACACAACCCTAAACACTATCTTACCACGTATTTGTCCACACAAAATGGTTCTAAAAATGTTTAGGCCAATAATACAACCAGTTCAGTGCTTAGAGATTTTATGTGTTTAGAAAATCAAAATGTTTAGAAATCAATGTATCAATGAACACCTACCCTTCATACTGTTTCAAAACTAAACATCTAAACATATTTAACATAAATGTTTGGTTGTTTAAATTAAAGGTGTTTAATTCCTCAACAGAAGATCTGATTCTAAGACACAAACCTAGAAAAAAGTTTAGATTTTAAACATGTTTAGACCTAAACATGTTTAACATCTAAGCATATTTTTTGCAGTGTGTGGTATGCTAAATGCTATAATGGTGCATGAATTCAACACTATCAAGGTCTTTCAGAGGTGTTATCCCTGCATCATGCCAAAACTTTCCTAGTGAGTCTGCAGGATGTAGCAATGAACCACATTGGTGTATCATGACAACAAATGTTGCTTTAAGGCAATGCCTCTCTACTTAAATATGTACTGAACTGTTACCCCTGTATTTGACAGGCCTTTATCTTTGATAATCACCTCCCAAACCCATGCTGTCTATGAAAAGAGACTAATGTGCCATCACAAAAAGGGTGTCAGTAAATACCTTGGTAATCACTCTATCACACTGGCTGAGACAAATACCTATGAACTGGATCTATCAGATTGTGGTGTGCAATAATGTCAAAATTGTTTCAGTGGTCGATTCAGGAAATCATCACCATGGGGATAGTACCAGGGAAATCTATGACAACTTGCAACTCTGCATTCGGAGGTATTCATTTGGCTTATAAAAAGAAGGGGAAAGGGCTTGCTTCATTTGAGTACAACTCGACAGGCACGCCAGTTTGACACACACCACGTGACGTCGATGTGTCTGTTTGAATGTTTAATAGTGAGTGTAATTGCTTCATGCTGAAATGCCATTTCTGCACACAATCTAAACAGATCATTATTTAACGTTTTAGGAGAAGACTTTGCATTAAAGCAACATTTGTTGTCAAGATACACCAATGTTGTTCATTGCTAAATCCTTCAGACTCACTATGATAGTTTTGGCATGATGCATGGATAACACTTCTGAAAGAACTTGACAGTGTTGGGTTCATGCACCAATATAGAATTTAGCATATCACACACTGCAAAAAATATGCTTAGGTGTATCTAAATATTTTTCAGAATATGATATTGGAAAGTATGTGTCCAACCCTTTAGTTAAGGGCCACATAATTTATTAATACATGATGCCCTGGCCTTGTCATCATGATACATGAATTCAACCCTGGCAAGTAACTAACCGAGCTACATTTTTGCATCATGCAGACCTTACAGGGTTATACCAAAGAGTCAAGATGATACTTAAATGTTTCCATAGTGAGTTATTCACCAGGGCTACACTTATTCAACATGGCAGCAAAGGATATAGCCATAAGTTGGTATTATGGTTTTACCTGCACCTGAATGGAACCTCCAGAAATTGTAACTTAGTGCAGGATGGTCCATTCAAAGTCCTGAATAGACTCAACGGAAGTGAGAAGCTTTAATTCTGTGAAGTCTCTTTTATAAAAGGGCTCCCACCCACTAGTTACTCTGTGAAGTCTGTTTTATGGACTTGCATGTTGCTCCCACCTGATAGTAGGACAATGCTCATAGGCTCCATGACTTTACCATGTGTGGTCTTTGTCATGAAATGCTTACAATGCAATGACGTTTCTTTAGTAGGTGGGTATCCAAAGGTAGGCGGATCTATAGATCCAGTGTTATCAATGGTCACTGGCTTGGGTTTTCAGTGGTTTTACAGGTACAATTCCACACAGAAAATATAAATGCCCTGGCCCTTAGTCTGAAGTGGCTATTCCAGGTTAGTCATAGGGACATTGGTCAGGTATGGCCCAGTGCTATTCAGAAATGACTGAGGTATAACAACATATGACTAGCACCTTACTCCAAAGGACTTAGCCTAAAACTCATAGAAATGGAAAACACTATGGTGAGTTGGTCAGTTCTGACCACCCTGATAATATTAACTAACCTAGGACCACATAGGAGGAGGAAATGGGTAAGGATACAGGGGATGACATTGATTAGCTGCGTCAATTTCTGGTGCAAGAAACTTTAGTTCAGGCAAAACATTTTTAGTACTTTTTCAATGAGGCTGCAATACCACTTTTGAACAATGCAGTAAAACCCTAAATGCTGAGCACCCAAATTGTGAGTTTGAGGGCAAACCTTGAATGAAAAACATTTTAGGGAATCCTATCCATATGCTCATTGTAATTCATATCAATTATTGTATCCAGAGACGTACATATATCCAGGAATTTACAGAAATATGACTACCACATGCAATGTATGATAATTGCTGTTGTTCTGCTACCTCCATCGAATGTTATGGTAATATTGACATTCTAGTATCTATAGGCAACAATAGCTGACAGTCGCTGTTCAATGGGACACCAGAGAGCTCACCCAGATACATGATCCTGTACAATGATAGGACAATACTGATTCAGAGAAAGCTCTGTACAGGAATCAAAGATGGACAACAAGAGAAGCATACAACATTGAGTATGCTGTACAAAAGGGAACATCAGAGATGTTGGATGGGGTCGGTGTGGCAAAGAGAGGGTAAGAACTAAGCTTAACTCGCTCAGGATGGCATGATGCCTTAATGCATCATCCACTTGGTCATCATGATGCATGAATGCAGCCCTACCGAGTAACTTGTGCAGTGCTGCATGCTAGCATCATGCCGACCCTACGCCGTAAAGACACTGTTCAATTTGCATACAGTACATTTTAGCATACAAACTAAATTAAAGGTCTCTTCTGCTCTTTTCAATGCACTGAGGAAAAAGAGCCTGCCTTTGGCCAAAGTGACGCTCACTTTGGTCTCAGTATGTTATGTCACCAGAGCGGGCTCTCCCTGAATTAGAAGGCTAATATTTACCACCGTTCTATATATATATATATATATTTACATAGCATTCATGAAGAATATTGATTTTCAACCTTTATGTGGAGGTGTTCCAGGTTGGAACGTAATAGGCATGCATTATCCACCTCTAGGTCAATTTATAGTACGTTTATTAGTAGTGCAAGGTGAACTATGCTCATAAATTATTCATGCAAAAACCTGTATAGTTGTTTTTTCTACTGTCTAGCACTGATACACTGCTGTTATAAGACACTATGAAGTCAAGCAGAATCTGGAATGTAATGTTGAATTTCATCCACTTAAACTGGAGGTCATATGATGAAGGAATTTTACATATATATATAGACCTCATATTCACACTCTCAACAATACAGTCTCAAATATTGCACTTCTTCGTGTTGAGCATCTATCCTGTACAGGTAGTTTTTATTATGAGCAAATGATAATCCAACCTTTAGGGGAGGTATATAGACAGAGCTACACACAAAGTGCCTGAGACTTTGATTTCTACATGAGAGGTGCTTTGACCATATTGACAAGGCTGTAAGTTAAGTGCAATAATAGCCTAAGGCACAGTGACTTCGGAAATCACTTTAAAACCTCTCTAGGAGTCAAGTGACCCCTATTTTGGGTGGTGCATAACGGCCTATGAAAAATGGACAGGAGTTGCAGGGCCCTTGGGAACGGCTTACCCTATGCTTTAACCTTGAGATGTCCATTCCTATCATAACATAAAGTGCTTTCAAGTGGCATAATCACTGAGCTTGAACTATTTTAAAGTTGGTACTTTCTAATATAATGTGGTTCAGTGTTCACAAGTGGTGATATTGCCCCTTCACTGTCCTGATGTGATATTTCTTTGTCCTCATCATGCGTGAATACAGCCCAAACAAAAGCTGTTTTAAGGCAACACCATATCCTTAAAGTCTTTTTGATTAAGCAGAATAAGACCATTACTACTGTATTTGACAGATTTGAAAGTTTTCAACAACACCCTCCCAGAGGCATGAAGTCCATGAAATGATTTTTTTTTGCCATCACAAAAAGGGGGTCAGCAGAAGGCTTGATGACCTCTTTCTCACAAAGACCCAGAAAACATATTTTTGTGAGATCAGCTGTACAATAGTGTTGACTTGTTCCAGGAATCTTTCCTGAAGATTCTCAAATCCAAGATGCCTTGAAGGAACAAGTGCAGTGCTTCAAGTTTAATGAATAATAACTAAATGTTGTGGAAAGGTCACAAAAGCATTTAAGTTGCGTTGACTGGCATTTACCTGAACTGAATATGTCCAATGTGTTTCTGAGAACATTTACAATTTACTAAAATGAAACCATGCAGAAATCATCAATCTGATTACTTGCAACTCTACATCAAAAGAATTCTTATGTGTTACCTCTTTAGGCCATGGGCTGCAAATGATTTTCTCTTATAGCCCCAGTCATGTTTAACAGTTATAGTTGTAAACTTGCTAATTTTTATATGACAATATCACAGTATGGATATGATAATGGTTGGTTTAATTGCAACATGCTGTATCATTTAACATGGGCCTAATCATACCAAGTTATAGTCGCTGGAAAACAGACCTCATATTACTGCTATCAGCATTAATTCTCCAATATTGCACTTGCTGGAGATGAGCATCCGTCCTGTATTGGTGAGGATTATTATCAGCAGCTTCTCATTTAACCATTTAAGGGCTGCAGAACGGTTTACTGCACTGCAAAAAAGGTGTTCTTAAACACAACCCTAAACACTATCTTACCCCGTATTTGCCCACACAAAATGTTTCTAAAAATGTTTAGGCCAATAATATATTTAGTTCAGTGCTTAGAAATTGTATGTGTTAAGGAAATCAAAATGTTTAGAAATCAATGTACCAATGAACACCTACCCTTCATACTGTTTAAAAACTAAACATATTTAATATAAATGTTTGGGTGTTTAGATTAAAGGTGTTCAATTCCTAAACAAAAGATCTGATTTTAAGACACAAACCTAGAAAAAATATTAGATTTTAAACATGTTTAGACCTAAACATGTTTAACACCCAAGCATATTTTTTGCAGTGTGTGGTTTGCTAAAAGCTATAATGGTGCATGAATCCAACACTGTCAAGTTCTTTCAGAAGTGTTATCCATGCATCATGCTAAAACTTTCATACTGAGTCTGCAGGATGTAGCAATAAACCACATTGGTGTATCATGACAACAAATGTGGCTTTAAGGCAACATCTTCTACTTAAATATGTACTGAACTGTTACCCCTATATTTGACAGGCCTTTATCTTTGATAATCACCTCCCAAAGCCATGCTGTCTATGAGAAGAGGCCAATGTGCCATCACAAAAAGGGTGTCAGTAAATACCTTGGTAATCACTCTCTCACGCTGGCTGGAACAAATAACTTTAAGCTGGATCTCTCAGAGTGTGGTTTGCAATAATGTCAAAATTGCTTTAGTGGTCGATTCAGGAAATCATTACCATGAGGATTGTACCAGGGAATTCTATGACAACTTGCAACTCTGCATTGGGAGGTATTAATTTGGCTTATGAAAAGAAGGGGAAAGGGGTTGCTTAATTTGAGTACAACTCGACAGTTTGACACGCACCACGTGATGTCTATGTGACTGTTTGAATGTTTAATAGTGAGTGTAATTGCCTCATGCTAACATGCCATGTCTGCACACAATCTAAACAGATCATTATTTAACGTTTGTTATAAAGTCAAATAGTGTCATTTAACATGGGGCCTGATTACACCTAAAGATTAACTAGCACCCAGAAAACAGTCTTTTATATTACAATGTGATGTACAATTCTTGTGCAATACGCATCTCTCTTTGTAGTAATTATAAGTGGGTTTAGTGCAGGCGAGCAACTGTAATATAGGAATATTATTCTGAAGAGGTAAATTATAGATCCACATCTACATCAGTGAATGAAGGGAGGTCCACGAGATTACTTTCTCCCATATAACTGTATTAGGCCTCAAAGTTCGCACTCACTTATCATCATACATGTAGCACTGCTACATTGGCCCAGAAGGGCCTAATGGATAGAAAAGTGAAAAGTGGAAAGTGGAAATCAAAAAGTGAAAAGTGAATATCAAAAAGTAAAAAGTGGAAATCAAAAAGTGAAGAGTGGAAATCAAAAAGTGAAAAGTGGAAATCATAAAGTGAAAAAAAAGTCATAAAGTGAAAAGTGGTTTAAGGTTTGAGGTTTACACTTTCAGTGTCACATTGTCAATCTGTCAACGGGTTGTGACAGGTTGTGACAGGTATCTGGCATTGGGGTATGTTTTAGAAGTCAGAGAAGGCCAGTAGTTGGGCAAAAATGTAAAATAACACAATAAGAGTCAGATTTTCCAAAAATGTCCAATTTGGCAAGAAAATTGTCAATTTTAGTAAAAGCGTCAGATCTTCGAAAAAATGTCCAATTTGGCAAGAAAAATGGCCAGAATTTTCAAAAATGAGATTTTCGGATTGGCAGGTTTGGCAAGAAAAAAGGTCAGAAATGAAAGAGTCAATTTTTTCCGGGTGAGTACCCAAAAAGTTACACATATCTCATATTACCGCAGTCAGCATGAAGTCTCCAATATTTCACTCCCTGGTGATGAGCATCTGTCCTGTATAGGGAAGGCTTAATTAATGTTTGTGAATAGCTAAATTATAGATCCATCGCTCCATTAGTTGATTAAGGGAGGTACATGAGATTACTTTCTGCCATCTATTTGTGTAAGCCCTCAAAATCAATGATTACTTGTCATTATGCTGTATCATTACAGCGGAATTGATTCATTGCTGCATCATACAAACCCTTCAGGACTGTATCAACCCTGTATGGTTGACACAATGTATGACTGCAGAAAAAGCAAGGGCTGTATGGATCTTGCTGACAAACGGATAGTACACTAAAGCACTATCCTGTACTTTGTACTGAAGTATTTTATTTCATTGATACTGAAAGTATCTAGGTCAATGACCTGAGTTTAACATACATCAAGTTTAGTGATTTAATTTTGCACGATGATATATTTATTATACGTCACAAAAACAGTTACAGGATAGCGTTGAGAAATAAAACCAAGACCCTGTAAGCATCTAAAATCTAAGGTTAAGGATATGTTTGTTCTAAAACCTTAACCAAGTAAATAAGTAAGTATGACAAAAAGATCCTGTAAAGATGAGTAACTCTCTGGAGAGTGTATATTCTTCACTTGTTAAATAATTTGAATGGTGGATCCCTCCTGTGTCTAACTCTTTAAGGACAGATGTCGCTAAGAGATGACATTGATTGATGCACCAATGCAGCCCCAATGAGTAACTCACCAGTGCTGCATTGGTGCATCATGCCAACCCTTCGGAAACGTCTCAACCTCATATGGTCAGCATGATGCTGAATGCAGCCCTGGCGAATTACTCACCAGGGCTGCATTCATGCATTACGACCACCAAAGGCATGATCATTAAGGCATGATGCAGTGATGCATCCAGTTTCATCAGGCCCAACAGGAGTGTACCAACCCTGCGGGGCCAGTAGGATGCTTCAATACAGTACTAACCATTTACTAGCGGGTGTTATTATAAGCACACATCATAAGGACAAAATAGCATTGTGCAATAAAGCATTATGCTGACTGCAAAGGGTCAAGATGTATGATGTTGTTGTCTGGCTGCATTCTGACTATTTGATGAACACAAGCCCCAGGGGGAGCTGTTATTGATCTTTTAAAACACAGGGGTAGGATAACATGGTGAGAATCAATGAACATTTGTAACATATTGATTCTTCAAAATGTAAACAATGCCAGATCTTTGAATTGGCAGATGGAACTCCCGATTGAGTTATATTTTGCCCAGTGTGCTTATGTGCCATGGAGGTTTCAGCGCAGGACTAATATTGTCTGTACCATTCTTTCCATTGAAATCTGTCTCATTTATCAACGGTAATGCTCCGAATCTATGTGTCTCTTTGATCTAATATGAACACTGCAAATAAACAGAACAATTACATAATTAAATATAGATCAATATAATAAGGTGTGGCACAGACTGACTAGATCAGCCCTAGCAGGTTGTTGGAGTATGTCAACACTGTAGACACCTGAAGCAGGGAATGCAAAATTTCTTTTACATTCTGTCAGGTCTGTTATATCTGAAGTCTTTAGTTATTGTAATATGATATTGGAAAGTATGTGCCCAACCCTTTAGTTAAGGGCCACATAGTGTAATAATACATGATGCCCTGGCCTTGTCATCATGATACATGAATTCAACCCTGGCAAGTAACTAGCAGAGCTACATTCTTGCATCATGCAGACCTTACAGGGTTATACCAAAGAGTCAACATGATACTTAAATGTTCCCCTAGTGAGTTATTTACCAGGGCTACACTTATTCTTCATGGCAGCAAAGGACATAGCCATTAGTTGGTATTACGGAGGCTTTTGGTAGTACTTGCACCTGAATGGAACCTCCAGAAATCTTTACTTGGTGCAGGATGGTCCATTCAAAGTCCTGAATAGACTCAACGGAAGTGAGAAGCTTTAATTCTGTGAAGTATCTTTTATAAAAGGGCTTCCATCCACTAGTTACTCTGTGAAGTCTGTTTTATGGACTTGCGTGTTGCTCCCACCTGATAGTAGGACAATGCTCATAGGCTGCCATGACTTTATCATGTGTGGGTCTGTATGGCTGTCTTTGTCATGAAATGCTTACAAGGCAATGTCGTTTCTTTAATAGGTGGGTATCCAAAGGTAGGCGGATCTATAGATCCAGTGTGTTATCAATGGTCACTGGCTTGGGTAATCAGTGGTTTTACAGGTACAATTCCACACAGAAAATATAAATGCCCTGGCCCTTAGTCAGAAGTGGCCATTCCAGGTTAGTCATAGGGACATTGGTCAGGTATGGCCCAGTGCTATTCAAAAATGACTGAGGTATAACAACATATGACTAGCACCTTACACCAAAGGACTTAGCCTAAAACTCATAGAAATGGAAAAGACTATGGTGAGTTGGTCAGCACTGACCACCCTGATAATATTAACTAACCTAGGTTGGTTGTATAGGGAGGCAAAATGACCGACTTACTTAGGCTTTAGTGACTGACCCATTGGTCGTACAGGGAGCCAAATAATTTGAGTGCCACATAGGACCACATAGTACCACATAGGAGGAGGAAATGGGTAAGGATACAGGGGATGACATTGATAAGCTGCGTTAAATTCTGGTGCAAGAAACTTTAGGTCAGGCAAAACATAAAGGAGTGTGTTGGGTAACTTGAACACAGCGTTTTTAATGCTTCTTCAATGAGGCTGTAGGCAAGAATGCAATACCGCTTGTGAACAATGCTGTAAAACCCTGAATGCTGAGCCCGCAAAGTGTGAGTTTGAGGGCAGACCTTGAATTAAAAACAATATAGGGAATCCTATCCATATGCATGTATCCAGGGACGTGCATGTATCCAGGGATTTACAGACATATAAGGCCAAATATTAAAAAAGTTTAGTTTCAGGTAACATGGGAAGAACTCTAGGGTCGGTAGGTCGTATTTTTTGACCCAAAAAAGTCTAAAAATGGGGTGATTTTTCCCCAAAAATGTTGTGAACCTAAAACTGACCCCAAAAAAGTATAAAATATTAAGATTTCTTCAAAATTGCATAAAAAAACGTAGGGTCGGCCCTGTTTAGATAGGGTCGGTCCGGTGACCTGAAACAACCCTTTATTTTTTGGCTAACTACCACATGCAATGTATGATAATTGCTGTTGTTCCTGCTACTTCCACCTAATGTTATGTTAACATTGACATTCTAGTGGCAGTATCTTTTCACAATAATAGCTGACTGTTGCTGGTCAATGGGACACCAGAGAGCTCACCCAGATACATGATCCTGTACAATGATAGGACAATACTGATTCATAGAAAGCTCTGTAAAGGAATCAAAGATGGACAACAAGAGAAGCATACAACATTGAGTATGCTGCACAAAGGGAACATTGGAGATGTTGGATGGGGTCGGTGTGGCAAACAGAGGGTTAGAACTAAGCTTAACCAGGTCTCAGCTAACACAGGGAACCCCGACGTTGCCAGTGGTGCAGACAGGGGCATATATGCCTATGGTCTGGTCAGCAAAACTGCCTCTGTCAGCAGATCTGACTATAGCACAGACTTATAATTTTAAATCACAAATAAATCAAATAATTTGAGCATCTGGCCTGAACTGATACTCCTGCTATAATAATAAGTGTCCAATATATATGCATGTTAGTTGTCAAGCTGTTTAAACATTGGCAAAGTTAATTAAATTGACTTCTATTATGACTGGATCATGAAAACTAGCAAAAGTTGCCACTGAAACTCATTTAGGAATTTTTTCATCAACTTTGGGAAAAAATTCACATATCTATCTCGCTAGATATATTCATGCCCTAGTCGAATCCAAAATATCTAACATCTACCATATTGACTAACAGAGTAATATCAAAATAAAAATCCCATTCAGTTGAGAAACATATCTCCCTAGCACCAGTTTGGTGGTACCCAGGAGCTAGACTACACACACCTCCCCAAGTGACCATGGGACCACCCCCCCCCCTCCCCTCAGTGTGACCCAGCACAGCATTCACACCTTTCCACAATAGCCTGTGCCCCTAATGCCCTATAGGGTAGACCGCCCATGAGATGACCAATTTAGCCCGAGACCTCTGTAAACTGGACTTTGGGCAGGTATCTTTTATAGAAAGAAATGATATTTTCCCATCATAACAGGCTCGATCTAACCGGAAGACATTTAAGATTGTGATGTATTAGATTTAGATATTGATTTAGATCAGATATTCATTGAATGATCTTCTTAGAAATATTAGACCTGTTCTGCTGGAATTGGTACCATGACCCAACCACCCTGTACCATGACCTGACCACTCTCAGTGTAGACCTACCGAAAGGACTGGTAAAGGACTAAGCTTTCACAGGTCCTAGTACCAATTCCTCAATGGTGTAGCGGTAGGGCTTATGACTCACACTCACCAGATCCCTGGTTCTAGTCCCAGTCAAGCCCTGTAGTTCGTTTTTGACTATATTTACAAAATTTTATTGATTTTCCATTCTAACATTCTGGGAAATATTCAAAATGACTAGTCTGTGGAGGTTGAGTGTAATTTGTATCGAGCATTACACAAAAACATGGAGATCCACATTCTCTAAGTGATTGCAACTATGTCTCAGTGGTTGCCTCATGGTCCAGTGGTGGTTATCTTATGGTACCACTCTATAGTTGACAATACATTGGTAAAATATCATTACAAATTTAGATATCTCAAACTATGAAAATCACATCATTTGGGGGGAGTCTATCTGTCATTACATAACCCTATGTTGCAATATTAGGTCAAATAAAGGAGGTTAGTTAGAGATTGTAAAAAGTATGTTTTCTATAAACCTACATTGTAAAGAGCAGCAAATACACATGGACCATGTCAGGTTTAATCCATTATATCAGATAGTAGAAATAATCTTTCGAAGATGTAACTGCAGGATGTGACTTATAACTACCTCTTATAACATATCTGTATCATTGAACATTAGTAAAGGCCCTATAAGACACTGATAAATGACAGCATATGTGGTCTACTCACGGTACCAATAGACCAGCTAGTCATCTCATGGGCGGTCTACCCTACTACATGTATATGCACTTTTAACAGTGGGAAAACACATGCATGTGCAAATCTGCTGACAGCAGCAATACTCGCACCATGAGGATATTTGGTAACGTCTGAGAATTTCTTATGTTGCTGGGACCTGTTAACTCTTTAAGGGCGGCGTGATGCCTCAATGCATCATCCACTTGGTCATCATGATGCGTGAATGCAGCCTCAGTGAATAACTTGCCAGTGCTGCCTCCAAGCATAGTGCCTGCTTGATACATTGCTGAAGGGTTGGTATGATGTACCAAAGCAGCATCAGTGAGATACTCGCCATTGCTGTATTGGTGTCCAATGATGACAACTTGTGCCCTTTTAGCAATTCCTTATGATCCTAAATGAGTTAATTGACTGCTATATGGGGGTAAACCAAGAACAAATTGCAATAGTGTCATACCAGGGTTATTCTGAATCGTTAGACATATAAGTGCATCAGAAATAAATCTGAAGAAAGAAAGTGAGGGGCAGACATTTTTCTTAGGAGTCAAAGGTCAAGGTCATGCCAAAAACATAATTTCCCCCCAAAACATTTAATAAATGGTGTATAATTAAGAGAAAAAAGAGCTGGCTGCTCAATATTTGGTGGACATGTACAACTAAAATATCCTTAGTTTGACTGGACTATAACTGCATGGGTGCTAAGGGAAGGTCAGTTTGTATGGAGTTTATTCTGGATGAAGAGCTTTTGTATTGTATTCCTAGATAAACTTAGAAGTATGTGTTAACGTGCAAACAGTATGTTTTTACTTTACAAACATGATTAATGGTCCACAAAGTACGAGTGATATACCAGAGCTGGCTCTGCCTGAATTATATAGCTATCATATACCACTCTTCTATATTTATCTACAGTATTGTATTCATAAAACATATTGATTTTCTAGTATACGTTTTTGGCAAGGTGTTTTCCAGTTTCAAACGTCATAGGCATATATCATCCACACCTAAGTCAATCTTCTTTATAGGATTTTCATGAGCAGTGCAGGGGGTGAACTAAACTCATGAAGTATTCATGCCAACATCCATGTATATATCTGTTTTAACAGTCAAGCACTGATACATCGTGTCACATTTGGTCCAAATATTGACTCTGCACATCAGGGATGTAAGGTAAAAAAGATGTAGATGGATTGGTTAAAGTGGGTATATCCTTTTTTTTCTTCAAATTCTAAACCTTACTTAAATGTATTCCAAACACTGTAAAAGTATAATATTTAGAGAATAGAAGTCAATTAAATGTTAACAATGGGTGTTAAAGGGTCCCAAAGGGATCCAATGTCCCCCAACTATCGGCTTTCAGGATAGGAAGTCAAATATATAATTTGTGAACACTCTGACTCATTTTTATGGGAAAGATCTATTTTTTTTGTCACACACATCAGATGTACTAACATTAATATGTTTATTTGCTTGAGAGATGCTTGGGCCGTACTGACAAGGCTGTAGGCTGAGTGCAATGTGGCTCAAAGCACCATGGGTGCAGATGGTATTATTCTGAGGTCAAGTTACCCCCAACTCAATGCAGTGCAGAATGTTTCATTTGCAGAGCGACTTATTATAGTGGACCCTCAGGAACGGCTTTTCCTATGCTTTAACATTAAGATGTCCATTCCTACCATTAAAAAAAGCTTTAATGTGCCGTGCGCAGCCCCGACAAGTTTAGCATTCATGGTGCATCATCACAACAAATGTTTCTTTAAGGCAACATTGCATCCCTGCAGTGTTGATCATGTAAAACGGTTACAGCTGTATTTGACAGACAGTTGTGAACAATCCCTCCCAGCGGCATGCAGTCCATAAAGAAAGGTGTCTTTGCTATCACAAAAAAGGGGTCAGCAGAAGGCTTGATAATCTCTTTCTCACACAGACCCAGAAAATGTATTTTTGTAAGATCAGAGTCGGCTTTTACAATATGGCTGTACTATTATTTTGGCTTATTCAAGGGATACCTCATTAGGCCAAGTTTCGAAAGGGATTTCATGCCTTATAGCCCCAGTCATTTCAGGTATCAAAAGTGCTCTAAAAATGTCAATATCTATATGAAAACTTCACTGTTTGGACATTATTATGAATAGTTTAAGTGCAGATAATTCATATTTGTGATCAGCTAAATGATGGATCCTACATCTAAATCAGCAAATGAAGGGAGGGCCTGTAGGTATTGTCAGCCATATATATATATGTGTGTATATATATATATATATATATATATATATATATATATATATATATATATATATATATATATATATATATATAAAGGGTTAGGAGGGGTGGAATATATTATTAGAACACACAACAATAATATATAGACTACTGCCTGCACTCGGGCTAGGCTTATATAATAGAAAGATAAGTTACCATGGAAACTTAGGGATATCCCCATATTAATAAGTTACCGGTATATAGGTTATTAATATAATTAATATAATATTAATATAAGAGAAGACACGAGACATTAGTGTGGTGGAAATATATAGTACCTAAATATCAGCCTATATCTTTATTAACACTGAAGTACTATCACAGTTACAAATAGCAGTCACACTCATCTTTTTAGTGACAATAACCAATAACCAACAATAACCATAAATAACACAGCAGACTAGGACAATCCATGGTCCTGTATCGCAATAACAGAATTCTTTAGCGCCTAACACAGGTCTAAACAGACACAGCAGCTAAGATGACAAGTGAATAGTATTATACAATAATAAATATGAACATCAATCATAAATATCATAAATATCACAAATATCATAAATATCATAAATATCCCAATAATTCAATATTAGCAGAAAACTTTACCCCAAAAATTAAAAATTTGAAAATCCTGCGGGAGATGTGTACACAAAGAGATTGACCGGCCGACTGACCACCGTTCAAAGGATGTGCCCTTTTCTAGTCCCCGTACAACAGATAGAACAGTCGCTAAGCGACGTCACGGCTGGTGACGTCACGCCTGGGGATGACGTCACTCCGGGGCGCCACCTCCCGGCGGCCGCTGGAACTCCTAGGGCGCCGCTGGCGCCCCCCAGGAGGGCTGGAGGAACTACCTCCAGCGGTTCGATGCCACGCCCCCCTGCCCTGGGTTTATAAGGGTATAGGTCTATACTGTGTATATATATATATATATATATATATATATATATATAGTTCACATTCACTTGTCATCATCATACATCATTGCAGTTCCAGGAGATTTATCGGTGCATTAGTACTATTCCTTCAGATGTATTGACCATCTATGGCTTTTCCAGCATACAAGAACGCAGTGCCAGTAGGGTCTGCATTTATGGAACCAAGCGTCATTGTACATTGAAGCAATATGCTCTAATTGAAGGGGAGATTCGATGTATGGAATTGATCAAACAAGTTGCAATAACAGCAGAATGATAGTAGTGAAAATCGGACTGTGTGACCATCTAATGTATAAGGTTAATGATGTCAAGGGATATCAAGTTCCATGGTGCCTTCGCTGCATTGCTGTATTATACCAACATACACAGAAAAGTCAGCGTCATTGTCGCTAGAACCACTCTCACATGAAAGTCAGACACTGCCTGACTTTATGTGAGAGTTGTTCTAGCGACAATGACATTGACTTTTCTGAGTATGAACTCTTCGGAAGTGCACCAGTGTAACAGTGAGCACAATGTGCAATAATGATGAACATGGCTACAGCAGGAAAGGTTATTGATATTCTTAAATACAGGGGAGGTTGGTGGGGCCACAATCAATGGACATTTCTAAGGTATTGATTCCTCAAAATGTAAACAAGGCTAGACCTTTGAATTTGCAGACGGTACTGCTGGATGCTCCCTCTAGTGTGTTCATACTTTATTGACATTCTAGGAGAGGGCTAACGTTGACAGTAGCACTCGTGCATTTGAGGTTCACTTCACCTACCACAAAACATCTCTTGATCTATATGCTTCTTTGATCTCCTGTAATATGAGGGATTTGAAGGACCAAACAAGACTGACATATGGCATTACATTGGTTTGTAATACGCTGGATTTGGCCAGGGATTGCAGTGAGTGCCTTAAATGAAATAGCTGTGGATCATTGATTGCATATAGCTGTTTGTAGCCTGATAAGAATACAGGCACCTGGGAGCAGGGATTTGATTCCCTTTTCATTCTGTGGAGTGTGTTTAATCTCATCAGCTTCCGCTCACTGCTCTCTCCTCTGGGGCACCTACTTGTTTTAATCCATGAGGGTTGAGATCCTCAGATTATGTGATATAGGGTAGATTTACCTGGAGTTGAACACATACCTTGAGACGGAAACTTGACTTTGTGGTTATTCAAGTATTTCAAGCTCTTTAATCCTAAAATCATTTTTTAATAGTGGTAAGGTTCAAGTGTTATTCTTTCCAAAAGTCAAATACTAGAAGTCGAATTATACATGAATAACCTCAAATTTCCCTGTCCGTCTCAGGGTATATGTCCGACTCAGGGTGAACCTACCCTAGTATTAAAATGACTTTCACTCCCACTTTAGATGAAACTTTAGAAACTCCTGAAAAGGCTTACTGAATCATTTAATCTGCTGGAGGGTGGTTCATACAAAGTTCTGAACAGAATCCACCAAAGTGAAAAGCTTTGAGTGTGTCAAGTCTGTTTTATATAAACTCCCACGCACCACTTCCTGCCTTCTGATGTTAACACAATGCCCATGGACCCCACGGCATCACACTATGTAACAGTGCCTTTATCATTTTAATCTTGAAATGCTAACACAGGCATTGAAGTCTTATTTCATAGCTTGGGGTCCAATGGAAAGCAGGTACACTGAAAATCCATAGGTTTGATATTGTAAGTAAGTATAGACTATCCCGGGTTGGTCATATCAGTGTTAGTCACAATGGCAAAGTTATTTTCAGAAATGACCGAGGGGTCAGTCAGTAGTGGCTAACCTAGGTTTATCATTGGTGTGTTGTATTTGTATACCACTAGTTGGTGCCACCTGTGATGACCACTCAGTGGCTCCCCCTGGAAAATAAAAAACTAAGGTGGGTTGGTCAGTACTGACCAACCTAACAAAAATAACTTACCTAGGTTGGTCGTATAGGGAGCCAAAAAATGACTAACTAGGTTAGGCACTAGTGACTGAGAGATTGGTCGTATGGGGAGCCTAGGAATTTCAGTGTAGATTCATCGTTACCTATGATCACCGGCTCGGGTATCACCTTTTTTACCAAGCTGATCTCACTGAGAATGGGGAAGTAAAAGAACAAAAAAGTTTAGAACAGAGGGAACTTGAGGCAGAAATGTATGATAAGGCCCAAAAAAAAAGGTTTGTTTCAGGTCACCCGACCGACCCTGTCAAAAGAGGGCCGACCCTTTTTTTTTATGCCATTTTGAAGAAATTTCCATTTTTTTAGCCTTTTTCGGTCAATTTTCGAGTCTTCGGAGATGCAGGGTAGTACTTTCATGTTAAAAAAAATAATAAAAAATCCGACCTACCGACCCTACATTTTCATGCCATGTTACCTGAAGCAAACTTTTTTTTTTGGGCCTTATGGTCATTATGTAAGACGAAGCGACACCTTGGCTATGAATATGACAGTAACACAGGGTGTAGAACAGCTGTAGAAGGGAGGCGAATGATGGCTACAGGTAAGAATATTGATAAACTGTCAGGTACTTCTCATTTTAGTCTATTCTGGGCTGCTGTTCCAATTTCCTTGGATGATGGGATTCATCTAAACCTGTATAAGCCACCCGGTTCTTTTAAAATCGTATAATGATGGTATGATGCCTCAAAACGTCACCTCCCTTTGCAATCTATTGCGAGATAAAGACGATAGATGGCTTCAGCGGTGGAGTTGCATCTTATCTCTGTGTGCCTGAAGCCATCTTGGAGATCAACTTTTTCCAATGGTGGATAATGGCCGCTGTTTATTTTCTACTCTAGCCAAACAACTGATGGAGAGTGAAGGCTAGGTTGGTGAATTGAGGCGTACAGAGACTAATATCACAGATTGCCCCCTTTGGTGTAAACATATCTGCACACAGTTGCGAGTGGTAAAGTCGTGGGTGCACTGAAAATCCATAGATTGAAAGGGTTAGTCAGTACAGACTATCATAGATTGGTCATATGAGTATTAGTCATAATGGCAAAGTTATATTCAAAAATGACCGAGGGGTCAGTCAGTAGTGGCTAACCTAGGTTCATCATTGGTGTGTTTTATTTGTATACCACTAGTTGGGGCCACCTGTCATGACCACTCAGTGGCTCCCCCTGGAAATAAAAAGACTAAGGTGGGTTGGTCAGTACTGACCAACCTGACGATAGTAACTGACCCAGGTTGGTCGTATAGGGAGCCAAAAAACTAGGTTAGTCACTAGTGACTGAGAGGTTCAGCGTATAGGGAGCCTAGGAATATCAGTGTGGGAGAAGGTCTATACAAAGTGGCTTTGCACAGTAACCCCTGTAGACCTCTCCATTAAATTGGGTATATTTAAAACAGCCTACAACAAGCAGGATTACTTCAAGGCCTTATGTAAACTCGACAGCTCAAATTGTGCTTTACAGTTGACATTACTAACAGAACATGATTAAGGTCTAAAGGTTCACCATGCTTACCCTACACTTGCATTAAGCCCGTACTATGTGTGCACGTTTAGCTTTGGGGCCTTTCAATTTCAATGGGTTTTGTTTGTGTGTAGGCAATAGACCTAATGACCTGGATAGCCAGACATAGCAAATCCTACATTTGTATACCACTTTGAAGTTGTACAGCTGTAGAGTAAGTATAAATCTCAACCTATGTGGACTATTTGAGATTATAAAATTATTCATATTGGAGCTGCCCAATCTAACCTATGCTGTAAATAGTTACTGTATGTACACAGTAGAGATCTGTAGATTTACAGTAGAATATATTGTAGATATACAGTAGAATCTACTGCAAGATGCATTTACAGTAGAATCTACTGTACATTTACAGTATATTCTACTGTTTACCTACAACAAACTAAGCTGGTGTTGTCTGCCTTATCCATAGCTATCACCATGTAACCATGTGACCTGACCATTCGGAAACAAGGCTGATCATAAAACATCATCTAATATAATGTTTTCTGTGTTTGCATATAGTCAAAGCTAATTAGAGCATGAATACTGTATAGACAGCCATAAAAGGGGATGCTAAATGCTGAAATAGACACTGGGACTATTAGTCCCCACTGTATCATATTAAGGTTTCTGGTTAGGAGAATGTTGATTTAATTGGGCTATGTTGCAAAGCTTCCTGGGTTTATCATTGTATCACAGAGTACTGGTTTAAGATCCTGGCTTAAAGGGTTGTCAAGGCCTGGTTGTTGTTTTTTTGAAGTATATTTATTGGATCTAATTGGCTATGACAAAAACTAGCTCGGGCGCATTGCCCTTCTGCCGCTAGCATCCCTCACTGTTACAAATTCATTAGCGGTCTTATATATTATGCTATGATAATCGATAAGGGTTGCATTTAGACAGTTCTATACAGAAGGTACATTGACCCTTTGCATCGTCCTGATTAACCTTGATAATAGAACCAGTTAACCCTTCAAGGACGGATGACATTTGTCATCATGATGCACCAATGCAGCCCCGGTGAGTAACTTTCCAGTGCTACAATGGTGCATCATGTCGACCCTTGTGTAGTGTCTCAACTCCGTATGGTCGGCATGATGCTTGAATGCAGCCCTGATGAGTTACTCACCAGGGCTGCATTCATGCATCATGACGACCAAGGATGATGCATTAATGCATTAGGCTGCCCTCAAAGGGTTAACAACCGTCAATACCTGCTCAGGGACCACACATAAATGACAATGAAACACAGTTAAATGGGTCTGACTAATCAAACAGGGTAAAGTGGCTGTGTGGGCGGCACTGATTACTGCACACAATACCATTGGTCCAATGGGTCTCAACTTCTCTACACTGATATTCCTAGGCTCCCTATACGCCCAACCTCTCAGTCACTAGTGCCTAACCTAGTTAGTCATTTTTTGGCTCCCTATACGACCAACCTAGATTAGTTATTATTGTCAGGTTGGTCACTTCTGACCAACCCACCTTAGTCTTTTTAGTTCCAGGGGGAGCCACTGAGTGGTCATCACAGGTGGCCCCAACTAGTAGTATACAAATACAACACACCAATGATGCACCTAGGTTAGCCACTACTGACTGACCCCTTGGTCATTTTTAACTATAACTTTGCCATTGTGACTAACACTCACATGACCACCCTGGGTTAGTCTGTACTGACTAACCCTAACCTATGGATTTCCAGTGTACCTGCCAATGAGCTACATGTTGGGGGCAGCAATTAGTAGGTCAAACAAGGTGGGAGTATGACATAATATAGACCTTTTAAAGTCCAGAGGAAGTCAACCCATAATTGTTATTTCTATCAAGACTTCACTTATCATTAGGGTTTAATTGAATAGCTATTTAAAAACTAATGTATAGATTAAGGATACAGCTCTAGCAGGTTTTAACAGTACAATATAAGAACCTTGTAGGGATGGTCAAATTGGGCCTTCTTTGGTTAAATTAGGCATTAGGGCTGCATGAATGCATCATGCCGGTTCTTCTAAAGTGTATCAATCCTAAAAGGATACTTGAATTCTGAGTTTGTTTCTTTGCCTGTTCATATATAAAACATCTTGTCATGAATTAGGTTACATAATGTCAGATAAACATTTCCAAGAATTAGGAACTTATATAATCCCAGATGTAACAACGTAAGGGCGTGGTCATTACTTAGTAACAGGCCTAATGGACTCCCGTGGCCCAGCCACAGAGAGAGGTAAACGTCTTTCTGCCCAGCAATATAAACGTGAGTAAAGCCCAAAAAACGGTGTGTTTCAGGTTACATGGCCTGAAAAAATAGGGTAGGTAGGTCAGATTCTTTTTTTTTAAAGTTTTTTTTTTACTTTGGCCTGAAAAGTACCTAGAAATTGACTCACAAACTTTAATGTTGACTCGCCAATGACCACCTCGACTTGTGAATCATCAGAATGACCCAAAATGACCTAAAGTATAAATATTTTTTCAAAATTGGATAACATTTCTAGGGCCGGCCCTGTTTTGCTAGGTAGGGTCGGGTAACCTATAACACATCTTTTTTTTAATTTGGCCTAATATGCCCAGGCCTTTTTTTGTAGAAAAGCGGCAACATGTTTATTGCTACCCTTTTAGAGTGAACAAGGTATTGACAAAGGGGTATGGGTGGGGTAAGAGGAATTGGGAGGTGTGCTTCAGTCCAAGTTGTGTGACGGGGGTTATGGGCTGCCAGGTGTATGCTATTTTTTGACATGATACAAGCGCGCAGACCTGCATTAATGCATCATGCTGAACCTAGACAGCTGCCCCCTGGATGGTCTTTGTCCGGGGATATTTTTCTCAATACAGTACAATTGTATATGTAGTTATTACTTTTAACACATATCAGTATGTTTTAATCAAAATGTGAATTTGGTGACACATCCAAAGATTGACTTTTTCTATTTACGCCTCATTTCTTCCTGACTTTGGGGTCCTCATGCATCTACAAGTTGATGGATATCTGCAATCCTACACATCTTGTCCCATGTCTATATATATAGGAGTTGGTGGGAATAGCTGTGTGTCTCCAATTGACAGAGTTTCCATATGAGAAATATCTGAAAATGGACCAGCCTTAAGAACTACTTTTGATGAGCCCACCCTCCTTCACTTAACGAGGCCCCATTCATAAACTTTCATAATTTGAAGTCCATATTTACAGATGACACTTAGGACACATTGGGCTATCATCCTACCAAGTGAGGATGAAATCTGAGATGGTCACCCTGAAAGATCTGCCGATGTAAACCATGGCTTGTCTCAGTACATGAATGTGAATAGAGGCTTTGAACATGACAAGGACTCTTTATTGCATGTTTTGTTAAAGTTCTGTCAGTGTGGTCCCTACAAAGTTCTGAACAGACTAAGCTGAAAGTTGAACCTTTGATGCTATGAAGTCTGTGTTTTTATATAAACTCCCACTCAATAGTTCCTCTCTTCTGTTCCTCTTTGTTCACCTTTACACAGGGCAAATGCAGTTCAACGGCTTTAGGTTGTGTATGGTTGCCTTTGTTATGTTCGAATTGAGATTATTTCAGAGGCATCAAAGTCTAGTTTTATAGATGTGTGTCAAAGGGAAAGTAGATAGATCCAACATTACCTTTAGTAACAGAATTACAAATTAACAGCATTGGCTGTTTTTACATGTAGATCTTTTTTGAGAAAAGGACAGTGATTGACTTAAAAGAACAGAGGTGATTTTAGGTTGAAATGTATGATTAGTTTCATTTTGTATGCCTAGGGCTCAGTTTCACGACTTTGTAACAATTGGATCGTCTTTGACCGGGTGACGTCTTTGACCAGGTGACATCTTTGACCGGGAATCATTATTATAGCATAAATTAGGCATATATAGTAAGAAACGGGTGGAAAATGTAAAAGGATATTTTAACACTATATGAAAGGAAATTAATTTAAAGTTTGTCATATTTATATGTAGGCCCTATTACATGCATTATAACAATATGTTATATTATTTTCTCTGCCCTGTCAAATACGTCACTTTCTATATAACGTGCATTTGAAGAGCTGCACTGTCCACATTTTATGCAATAACCATCGGCACGCACTTTTTCAAATAGTAGAGATATGGTAAAGAAATAAAAAAATAAAGAAATTGCATTTTCTAGCCTCACGGTCGAAGATGTCACCCAGTCAAAGACGTCACCCGGTCAAAGACGTCACCCAGTCAAAGACGATCCAATTATTACAAAGTCGTGAGACTGAGCCCTATATATTGGGATTAAACAACAAATGCGGCTATGGATAAAATATTGACACTGAGTCTAGATCTAATAAGAAGGTAAAAACAGTTGGGGAACAGGTAAGATAGTGATTAACTGTCGGATACTGCTCATATTGTTCTATTCTGGACTGTTATTAATTCATATTTTTACACGAATCCGTATGCTGCCCTATGTTATTATTACGCTTTGTTCGAGGCATGATACACCTCCGATATAGCCCATGCAGAGATACTATTATCTATACTATCAATAAGCCAACCCACAGAAAACGATTTATGGCACTAAACCCCCTGCAAATCGGAGCTATTGCGCATTTAGAGTCTTGCTCATACTCCGAATTGCAAGGGTTATTATATATCTGTGCAAATACTGGACTAAATAACTGCGATTTGGACTGGAGTGACCCTGCTTGTGAGGATTAAATGTTGTATGGGGGGGGGGGAGTTACTTTATAATAATTCTGGTTACAGATGACAAAAAATGCCAGTGATATCTTTAAAATCATATATTCAAATTATCATTGTTTAGGGCAGATTGTAGGCAGATCATGCATGCTATTTGTTAAAAACCTTTCAGAAAATAAAATACGTGTTTCATAAAAAATATAGAGTGCAACCCCCCCCCTTTACTCAACATATATATTATATACAACGTGTGCATAATTAACTCTCAGAGATATTGCCATGAAACAATGGAAAATATCCCATTATTTAGATCTTAGCTTGGTCTAATTCCTTGCATTTATCCCCCCCCTCCCCATTGTAGATTCATCTGTTGCAATTAGGTGGCAGGCTCTCTAACCGGAAACAGATACCAAAATCGCAGAGATTTTACAGTATGGAACACATGTGGGCGTTGGCCTATTTGTGGGACTAGTCAAGACTGTATACTCCCACGGGAGAGCAGGACAAACAAGGTACACGGTACACTGCAAAAAAGGTGTTTAGATCCTAAACACAATCCTAAACACAATCCTGCCCCGTATTTGTCCACACAATATGTACCTAAACATGTTTAGATCAACAATATGTTTAGCTCAGTGCTTAGAAATGTATGTGTTTAAATCAATGTGTTTATAAGAATGAATTGTTTAGAATTCAAGAGTTTAGCATATTATTGTGTTTAAATGTCAAGTGTATAAGGGTGAAAGTGGTGTGTCTAGAGACATGTAGATTATTATTATGTTTAGATACTGATATTTAAATAGATTCCTAATTTATTTTATTTCCATATATATATATATAGTGTCTTGAAGAGACGTCTAGCAGTCCCCCCCCCCCCCCCCCATGAGCCAATATACATGCATCATTATTTCACATAGGCCTCTACTTTAACATAGACACAACCTTCAGTCAATACAACAGACCTTTAGGGAAAATAATGCTTTATCCATTCTTAGAGTTCTTAAAAGAGGTGTCTAAGTACCAGATGTAGCTTTATTGCATCATGATCATCGTGAAGTAGCATTCTACCCTTGAATCGTACAATGTGTATTATTATCCTTTTGTATCCCATGACATCTGAATTAATTTACTCGGATTTAAGCACTTTTAGAACAGCAATAATGTTGGTTGTGGTTGTAGAATCTACGGCCAACCACAGAGCTGCCATCTGGTATGTGTTTAAATTACTATGATCTAAACACTACATGTTTACATCCTAAACACCAATTCTCCACACTGTTTAAATACTAAACATCTAAACATATTCAAAGTAAATGTTTAGGTGTTAGGTGAATATAAGTGTTTAATTCCTAAACAGAAGGATTCAAAAACACAAACCTAGTAAAATGTTTAGACTTTAAACATGTTTAGACCTAAACATGTTTAAAACCTAAGCACCTTTTTTGCAGTGTACGCCTTCATAGCACAGGTATACAGGAAAACTCTAAGAAAATAAACTCAAAATGTCAGCCTACACATGCCTGGTCACACAGACAGAGAGATGCTATCATATTTCTGGCACAAGAAACACTTTACATGGTAGCAATGTGTTGAAGCAGCTAGGAGTACGAGCTGTGATGGCCACGTTATCTTAACATCTCTTACAGCAACCTGTTATGTCACCTACACTGGACCCCTGTACATCTCCTCTTCTAAGTTCCCTGGTCACCACAGACGCTTTGGTATCAGGTTATATCGTCCTGACTCAGGATGGTCCCTGAGCTGTCATGAGGTGTACTGAGGACATCTTTGCCATCCCCTGTGAGGTTAAGTAGCCTCCAACTGTTTCAAATCAGAACAAGCTATCTCACTTATCAACTACGTTATAGGTTTATAGTTAACCCCCCCCCCATTGTAGTTGCATCTGTTGCAATTAGGTGGCAGGCTCTCTAATCGCAACATATACCCAAATCGCAGAGATTTTACAGTATGGAACACATGTGGGCGCTGGCCTGTTTATGGGACTAGTCAAGACTGTATACTCCCACGGGAGAGCAGGACAAACAAGGTACACGGTACGCCTTCATAGCACATACAGGGAAACTCTAGGGAAATAAACTCAAAATGTCAGCCTCTACATGCCTGGACACACAGACAGAGAGGTGCTATCCTATGTATGGCACAAAAACTTTACATCACAGGCTTAAACTGAGTAGCACGCTTATGTTCAGAGTAGATAACTGTATATGGGACAAGGTATGATAGAGCTAGACACCCATCATCTTTTGACCCTAGATGGCCCCTTTGTGTCATCTGTTTGGCCATAGAGGGTAGCGCCATCTAGTTAGCAATATGTAAACTGTTTAGTCCTCCAAGCAGAAGCGTGCTACTCAGTTTAAGCCTGTGCTCTACATAGTAGCAATGTGTTGAAGCAGCTAGGACATGTATGTCATCCCCTGTGAGGTCTAGTAGCCTCCAACTGTTTCAGAACAAGCTATCACACTCATCACCTACCCTATAGGGTAGATTCACCATGAGTTGGGCACATACCCTGAGATGGGCAGTGGAATTTCATGTATTTTTTCATGTACATTGCGACTTCTGTTGTTTGTTCTTTTGGAAAGAATGACACTTAAACTTTACTGTTATTTATAAATGAAGAGATTAAAATCCCAGGATAACCACAAAATCAAGTGTCCATCTCAAGGTATGGATCCCACCCTCCTGCCCTAGTCCAGCAGAATTGACTAAGACAGCTAGCACCGCTATGCAGTTCCCAATAAAGCAGGTATATCTTAAACAGAGTTGAAGGAGTAGGACTACTTCAAGACCTTATGTAAACTTGACAACTCAAATAGTGTTGTAAAGTTGACATTGTTAACAGAACACGGTTTAGGTTCAGTATGCCTCACCCTAGACTTAGATTGAACCCACATTATTTGTACACTCAACCCCTGGATAGACAGACATACATACATCAGCTCCTAGTCCACCAACAAGGAATACAGTAGCAGGGTATATGTTGCGCTAGACCTCTGTACATAGGCTGAGATTACAGACTGTACCGCGTATATACCTTGAGCCCTCATACATGATGGACATTTACTTGAGGACTTGTTTTAGTGCTTCAAGACCCCTCAGCGCCCTGCACTTATACAAGACAGGCGCTTATTTTAATTATGACACTTAGATAAGTGTACAGGAGCATGGAGCTCGAAAGACCTGTCTGACACATCTGGAATGATATATACTTCTTAAACCATAAACGTTGCAATAGTTATATGTGAGCAGCGGTAGCGGGCTGCCTTATCCATGTCCAGCATCTTGTGACCTAGGAACAAGGTAGGTCATTAAACATTATCCACCACTATTTGTGCCGTGTCCACTGACAATGTGATATAGACTAAAATGTAAGAATCACATAGCTAAATGCACACATATTCGCTGATGGTGATAAGATGACCTAGTTGGTAGTGGGCTCGCATGGCTAAAGGTCCTATGTTTAAAAAAATACTTGCCTGAGCTGCAATGCTAACAAAAGTGTGACAACAAATGTTAACATTTAGCGACTTGCCTCCCTAATAAATAGTAAAAAACATGGAGCACCTGAGATTTATCTCACAGTGTGAACCCAGAGTGCGAACGTAAGCAGTAGGCGGTGACAAAAGGAGAAAGCCTAGCCTCCCATGGGCGCTATGTATGTATCATAATCCTGGAAGGAAAAGAGCACTTCCATGTTTACAGGTCAAGCACCCCGGCAGATTGAAGAGGCCATTGTCAAATGTCGTGGGAACCAGTGAACCTGATACTTGGTTGACATTTGGCAGTATCTGCTTGGAGAGCTTCCGCTCATTAAGTCTCATGTGGGTGGAGAGTAATTGTAGTAAAATCCTGCACTTTCACTTCTGCCCCTGATTGTAACGAGACAAAGAAAGTCGGTCAAATTGGTGTGTAACCGATCAAACCAGATCAGGTACAAGTGTGGGTGGGCACCTCCCAATTACATCATGGTGAAATGGGTCTCAACATCTCCACTTACCATTGAGCTACATCCGTGGGATAATAATTGTTGTAGGTCAAATAAGGTGGGAGTGCAAATTAGTGCAGCCTCTTTCAAAGCCCAAAGTAATTAAATATATTTTTAATTGTAGATTGTAATGAGTGTTTACTTTTATAATGACTTCATTTCTCTATTAGGGTTTAATTGAATTGACATTTAAAATCAATAATGGATTGACGCATCGCTACATTTGTATGTATGTCAGGGAATGTAAGTCTGAAAAGAAACATAGCAAGAGGCGTTTATGCATATCTATTAAGGAAATCTTAGATATATGTGTACTATATTAGCGACCCGTTTAACGCAATGGGTCGTAAGTGGCACTTTTAAGAGCTTAGTTACGGGCATTTTAAGTAGCATAGAGTGGAAAAAACATTATTTTTGAAAAATGAGTTTTTGACATTTTTCTAACATATGAATAGTTATCTTCAAAATGATGGCCATGGGATCTACAATTGTATAGTATGATATAGTTAATATCTAATTTAAATGTTAATTATCTCATTTCAATTAATTTACATTTAAATCAACAAAAAAGCATAAAGAAATATCATCTAATAGTGAATATTGGGCAATATACCACTTGCCATTTATCGAATGAAAGCTCTTGATGAGGTGTACACGAATCTGGCAATATCAGAACATTTTGTATCTGCCACTTCCGACCCATTTCGTTGAATCGGGTCAATCGAATTCAGATTAAAGTAGACTTTAATCCATCCCATTTTCATCTGAAAAGTTTGTCAAGGCAGAGATATCTTTTAAGCTCCAGAACAAATCGATTTGCAAAATATCTGAACTGAGTGAACACTTGGGCATATTGGTGTGATCTGTGTGGTTTGCATGTAGTTTATACAAGGAGAATATCTTGTCCATGAATCGCTATTTGTCTGAGTTTCATATGACAGTAATATACGCATTACAGGACACTGACGCATAACATGTATGCAATCACAGTCAAATGCACAAATCACAGGTGTCAAAATGACAAATCATCTCCAATTGATATCATCTCAGTCTGCCTTTCTGACTGTAACACCACCTTATAGCTTCTATTCGGTTTGGATAGAATTCAAGGCATTGTCTTGGGACAAGATAATGATGGTGACAGTCATTATCCTTGACATTTATAGGAAATACACTTCAGGACAATCTCAACAACGATTTCTCCAGTATCATTTGTATTTCTTCAAAGTATATGTCTTCACCATCACAGAGAGAAGAAGTAGAATCACCGTAACTCTCAAATGGGAGTCCAGCCCCGATCACTGAGGTAACTCTCCCCACAACTCTAAAGTGACTCCCAATCATTAGGGATCTTAAAATAGGAGTCATTATAGAGTTATTCTAGAGTCCTGCTAATGTTAAGGAGTCACGTTAGAGTCCTAAGTTACCTCAGTGATCAAGTCGGGAGTGACAGTGATTCTACTTCTTTTCTGTGTGATGTTATGGCCATCAGTAGGGGCAGATTCCTGCATTTGAATGCAACAACCCCAACTTGTTGTTACACCATGACCACTACCCAGTGAATGTAATTCACGGCAATTAGCACCATATTAGCACCATATTAACAGCCTTCATAGCACGGTCCCTACCATCTAAATTTGTGAATAATTGAATAATGAAACATTATCTACAAATGTCATGGGGGGGGGTTGCACAGTCTAATGTCCACTTTCTAGAATGCATTGCTGTGCTTGAGAATAACTCAGGAATTTCAACAGGGAAGATGGGGAGCAATGTCTGTAAGGTAACATGTCACTTGTAGTCCTGCAGCCAAGCCTGATATTGGGGGGTAACCATGCACTGCAATGTAATACACCTTGACTTAAAAAAACAGGGTTTCATCTACGGATCGTTCCGAAAACAATGGTGGTAGGTAGCTGTAAAACCCACGCTTGTTTTAAATGGATATAGAAGAATTGATTTCTTTTTCTATTCAAAATGAATAGGCGAAAATAAGTTTAAGGTGCAAAAAAAGTCGGATTTCTTTCCCCTACATCATGAATATTGCACTTAGGAAGGCTACAACCATGTCGATCCCACATATGAAGTGCAAGGAATCTATTTTCCAAGTCGCCCAAGGCTGTAAGGGGCGCTGTGCGTAGAATCGGCCGCTATTTTGTTGGGGGATGTAATGAACTGAGTTTGATGCTAAGACCTCATAAAAACCCCTGATGTTGGCAAAATAAAGCCAATTTAGGCCTCTGAAATTATCATTCTATCAAGATAAATACACGTTTCTCGATTCATCCAAGAGTATTTAACTGACTTAGACACAAGTTTCGTCAGAATCAACAAATTGTTGTACTATGTCAGGGCACAGCAATGTTATAGGGGTCCTACGTTCCCCCAAAAAATGGCGGAAATTTGACAGGAAGTCCTTGTCAGACTTGGAGAATTGGTCTTATCATTTTTTTGCTATGTAAAGGGTATTGAATCATCCACAGGTTTTAACAAGACCTCAGCTTGGAAGGTGAGTAGACTATAGGGTACCATGGGAAGGTGTGCAACTGAATATCCACTCTGATCTCGTCAGGCCCCAGGACTCTAGAGAGAGGTGGTGCCATCTAGGGTATGTTGTTTACACTACCTCTTTGTAGAGTCATGCAGAGATCAGAGTGGATATTTAGTTGCACACTTTCCCATGGTACCCTATAGCCTACTCACTCTCCAAGCTGAGGTCTTGTTAAAACCTGTGGAATCATCCTACTTCCAGCCCCCATACAGCACGCTATACGTGTTGCTGCTGCCGCAGGTGTGAGGCTGCTGGTTCCGGAAGTGGCCGTCAGCTTACACACTAGGGGGGCGTTACAGAAAACATTCACACAGAAATGAAGTAGAATCACTGTGACTCCCAACTTGATCACTCTCCCTAAGACTCCAAAGAGACTCCCTAACATTAGCAGGACTCGATAATAACTCTTATTCTAAGACTCCCTAATGATTGGGAGTCACTTTAGAGTCGTGGGGAGAGTTACCTCAGTGATCAAGTCCAGACTCCCATTTTGGAGTCACCGTGATTCTATTTTTATTCTCTGTGTACTCCTACTTTGAAGGCACTGTAATCCTATTCTATTTTGCCCTTTACATATTTTCCCGAATTCCGCGACTTTATGATCTGCGTGAAAGTTTATACAGTACTGAATTAAAACAGCAACTTTTGGAAATCGGTGAATCTAAATACACTTGAAATTGTAAGTTTTTGCCAAGTGCGCAAAGATTTATAGCCACGAAAACATTTAAGTAAATGGTATGGGCAAGTATGAGAGCACGACCACGAATTTGTCACGTTTCATAATCAGGAACAATTCTTAGAGAACCTATTGTGCCAAAAGGATATTGTTTTTTTACCCACATTGGGCAAGAAGTGTTTTCACATGATTTGCAATGTGGAAAATCACAATGGCCTGATGATTTTATATTCATTATGTTTTGAAAAAAGTTGTATATATGTCCATTGGAGGTATATATAACTGTTCACGCAGTAATAGTTCCGATCTGAACTGTGCTGTTTTTTCTTCTTTATTGTCTAGTATGTTTCAACAGGTATGGCAACACTGTACAACTTTATATATAGAAAGGGAATTCATATCAGCTTTGTGTACAAGTGTGTTCCTGTACGAGCACTAAATATCATAGTCTCAGAAACACTAAATGGCTTTTTCTGATTAATATTAGTTCATACTTGTACTTCGATTATGCAACAGAACCCAGAGTAGTATTGTGTTCAGCACTACAGGAGATGCACCTGAAATCTGAGACCACATCCCCATTTTGAGCTCTGACTCAGATGTCAAATTGTGGCACATTCCAATAAGTAACCTTTATGAGCTAAACGGCTTTTTAACCCTTACTTGCGAAGATGATATATCATTAAAAAGCACCAATGTATCCCTGGTGAGTAACTTATCAGATCGGTATCGGTGCTTCAAGCTTGAAGCCGTGCTGCATTGGTGCATCATGCTGACCCTGTGGAAGGACTCATTAGAGTCGGCATGATGCACCCATGCAGCACTGGCCAGTAACTAGCCAGGGCTGCATTCATTCACCATGACGACCATGAGGCAATGTGTTTTTAGGCCTTATGCCGTCCTTATGGGGTTGAGGGATGCATACTGCTTTAATGCATCATTACCTTTGACGTCATGATGCATGCATGCAGATCAGACATGGCTGCACTCTTGCACCAAGTAACACTCTACAGCTGATACACTCCGTATAATGGGATTGTCAGGAAGCATGAATGCATGCAGCCCTTGCGCGTCTAGAAGCCTTGGTTAGAAGAGCAGTATTTTCATATCTGTAGTGTCAGGGCTCTATCTGTAATGTAGTGCCGGTTTTAGTAGAACATATTCATCTGCAAAGTCCCCAGTAGTTGGAAACGGTTATGCAGCAGGGGAGCGCCTCGCGGGGTTAAAGATACATAACCAGCTAATTTTGGGTAATTTGTTATGTTTGTTATGTTCATTATGTTTCCATATTATGAAGTGCCTGTAAGTCTATATGAGAAGTTTGGGGTTTGTTATTTCTCTTTTAACCTGTGAATATGGCCATAATAGCATGCAAAAGATATAACTGCGAGCCAGCAGAAATGACAGCTGCAGTGGGGCCACTATGAACAATCAAAACACATATGCTCTCACCAGAGAGCCCTCTAATCAGTATTTCATCAGGATTTCATAGCAAATGGCTTTCCTATCAGTTGATAAGGAAATGACAATGGAAGTCTATATTGGGTTTATTTCATAACTTGATTTTGGGTCGATTTAAGTGGTAATGTATCTTTAAAGGGTTAACAGGTAGACAGGTGTTAGTGTGGGTGTGGTCCCCGTGTCCTGTGACTCAGTCAGACCTGACAGGTAGCGGATCACGTGGTGCACAGGTATGCTGTCTCCGGGCAAAGTGTAATATAAGGCCACTCAAAATACGCTGTTTCTCATTACTAGCCAATTTAAAATGTGATGAGAGCGTCATCATCATTTACTTTCAACAATATATTTTTTGATATTCCCATCATCTTTTAAAAGAAAATGGAAGTTTTTCCCAAAAGACTGATGTCTACTTCGTGCGAAAAGATGAGAAACCATATTTTTCTGAGTGGCCTAAGACTGTTCAAAGGCTCGGACTACAGGAGCCTTGGGGAGGGGGAGTACTATTTTCCTGATTTTCAATGCCAAGCACACAGTGCCAGTGTCCCTACACTTTTCATGAGTTTTACTTTAAAGTGGGTATATATATATATATATATATATATATATATATATATATATATATATGAGTCAGAATTCCTAAAAATGCACTAATCTGGTACCAAATCTGAATCAAATCTTTTTTTCACCAAACTCAATTGATCTTTATACAAGTTTATTTTATTGAAAGACTAGTATCTTAGGTCCCAGAATCCACTCGAGGGAAAGCTTAACTCCCAGGGGGTCAGTTTTTATTCACTCTCAAACACAACCTGGAGTTAACGTTACGGACATTACGCTGAAAATATTAAACATCTGATAAAATGTCTGAAAAACACCACAGTAAGTTCTATTTTGGTATACAAGTAGCTACACTATATATAATCAGGCATACCAAGTTTGAAAACCATAAGCCAAATACTTTTCATATTGTCACTTGGGGGGCTTTCCAAAAATCTTGAAAATGTTAAAATATTTACAAAATATCACCAACTTTACTCTAGCTTGATCAAAAACTGTTTATATAATCATTGAAGCCACTGTGTATCATCTTCAGTGTATCTACTTCCAAAATATGTATAGTTTTGCATACAAGGAGACCCTTTTTGTCATTCTAATTGCAAAAAACAGGCATTTTTTATGCAGTTAACGTTACGGACATTACAGTATTGTTATCACTAAGCACCCATAAAAAATGAAGTATGTTCTATGGGGTAGATAACTGTTTGGGATGATAGAAGTACCATAGGGGCATGTTGTGTTAAAATATAGAGATGATTGACTGAGTAGAAGTAGTTTTTTCAAAAGAAATTCAAAATATGGTTAACGTTACAGACATTACATACAACAAATTATACCCTGACAAATTAAAAATATTGCATTTTTTCTTTCTTCTTGATTAGGCTTTTAGATTAGATAACCCTTCAACATGCTATCCAGAAAAAATATGGATATCATCGGTATTTACTTCTCCTTGAGGATTTTCAATTTTCATGTAATGTCCGTAACGTTAACTCTGTAATGTCCGTAACGTTAACTATTTTTAGCTCTAGTAATCAAATAGAGCTTACCAGCTCAAGTTTAACACACTAAAGTAATGAAATGTGAGTGTAGGTATTATATAAACAACAGAAAACATACCCCTCTCAGGGTTTTAGGGCTTGACAGTGAGGTTTTGGTGGAAATGTTGTCATTTTCTGACTCAATAAATCATTTGGCCATTGGAAGTAACCTGGATGAGGTATCAATAGTTATCGTTACGGACATTACATGAGTGGCATTTATTAAAAAGAGTGCTGGGATGAAATATTGAGAACAGAAATCCCAGTTAAAACTTATGAATCTTATAGCTAACACATATACCTTGTAAACCATGTTGATTTGGGAGACTTTTAATGGGTTTCCTGGCCATGGGAGACAAATTAAGAGAGAAAAAAAAGCCCGGAACCCTGTTTTTTTGGAATTTTTTGACTTTGGAGGGTCATAAATCCTAAAATTTTGGTCCGAGACAAAAAAGAACGAAAAATTCTGAAAGCCTAGAATATTCCCTCTCACCTAATACCAACAAGACCTAGTATGGTGCAGAGCTCTTTATTCTACAGCTCATGGAAGGTGAAAAACACTGAAAAACAGGACTTGGTACATAAATGTGGGGTCTGACTCATATATATATATATATATATATATATATATATATGTATATATATATATATATATATTCGATTTTTACTAATTTCTAAATCCTACATAAATATGTTCCAAATACTGTAAAAATGTACTATTTAGGGGTTGGGGGAAATGGAATAGATAAAAAGTATGACATATATGAACATTCTGACTAATGATTAGGGAAGTCTATTTTTGAGCCCAATCATCGGATATACTAACTTTAAGAGTGTAGCAGATGTCAGTGGTAAGCCCCCTTTTTGGAAGAGATGAAGGTTGTGCCGGAAGGGAGTGAATTTATTAAATCGAGGCGAGGAGGAGCTCCCTTGCCTCACCTTTCTTGGCTTACTGAAGACACTACTTCTTATATAGCACTGCTAAAACGATCGATCACACTCACATCCTATCTGTGTTATGCTTCTGAGACCATATTTAAAATAATTCAACTTCTCAGATGTTTAAATTAAAATGTAAAGGCCATACAATTCAAATTGCAGAAGTACCTTCCTGGGCACTGTGTTATGTAGATACACTGAAAATCCATAGATTGAAAGGGTTAGTCAGTACAGACTATCCTAGGTTGGTCATATGAGTGTTAGTCATAATGGCAACGTTATATTCAAAAATGACAGAGGGGTCAGTCAGTAGTGGCTAACCTAGGTTCATCATTGGTGTGTTGTATTTGTACACCAATAGTTGGGGCCACCTGTCATGACCACTCAGTGGCTCCCCCTGGAAATAAAAAGACTAAGGTGGGTTGGTCAGTAGTGACCAACCTAACAATAATAACTGACCTAGGTTGGTCGTATAGGGAGCCAAAAAATGACTAACTAGGTTAGATACTAGTGACTGAGAGGTTGGGCGTATGGGGAGCCTAGGAATATCAGTGTAGGAGAGCAGACAAATAATGTCATTTCTCCCTTCTTCCACAGGAGAGTTCCTGCAGACCAAGCTTTTGGGCAGAGTCTTATTTGAGATGACCCGGGTCACTTTTGAATAGCACTCAGTCATGCCTGACCAATGTCACGTGACTGACCTGGGATAGCCACTACAGACTAAGGGAGTGGTCATTTTTTAACAACAGGTGGGGGGGGGTTGGTGGATTTTCGCGCAAGCGGGTCGATTTTTTTTGCGGTGCCCCCCACGGGAGGGGTCGAAATTTTTTTGGTCCCCCCCTCAGGCAAATTGAAATTGAGCGTGGCCGACCCCTTTGAGCTATAGTATTGGCGGGCTTTTTCGCTAAAAAGGGGTGCAATTTTTTTTGTCCCCCCCTCAAGAGGGGTCCAAATTCTTTTGGTCCCCCCCCCCTTCAAGGGGTCCAAATTTTTTTGGTCCCCCCCCAAATCCACCAACCCCCCCCCCTGTTGTTAAAAAATGACCACTCCCTAAGGGCCGGAGCATTTAGTTTATCTGTGCAGCACTGTTACTTTATCACGTCTGTTGAAGGACAATATTAATCAGGATGTAAGAAGGGATGGCATGTCACAAACACAGTTGTCTTCTCCGTAATTACAGACCGCGCCTCTGTCAGGTGTCGTAGGTATCCTTAACCCGCTAAGTGCCACATGGTGCTTTAGAAAATGTGACATGCCTCCTGTGGTAATGATATATGATTGCAGCCATGGCGAGTAACTCGCCAGTGCTGCTTATCTATGCATGATAGCGGCCAGCAGGGTTTATACACTCTCAGGAGGCTGGCATGGTGAATGCATGCAGCCCTGGTAGATAAACTCGCCAGAGCTGCATTCATGCATCATGATGACAAAAGTCATAATGCATTAAAGCCCTATGCAGTCCTTAACGTATTAATCAACAAAAGAAACGCTATACCCGAGTGATGTATCTTTACATTGGTGACATTTGCTTCATTGATATATCCCTTTAATATGAGAATGTCTCCGAGCTCACTTTGTGTACAACTAGGTATCTGAAACCCGGTCTTAGATTTTCAATTAACATACAATGTCTGGAACCTCTTTCATAACAAGTCCCATACTGGTGTACATCCAACTTTCTTCAAAAAGCTGTTATGAGTGAAAGTTGAACTGTTCTCAAATCATCGTTGTATATTTAACAATATTGCTTTTTGATGATCACCCGAAATGTGACCGTCAAGTATTTGACTTTTGATAAAAGAGGTCGAGGGGTATAATCATCTCAGGAGGTTGGAAATGAAGCCAGGGACATTAACTTAATTTGACATTTACAGGCGTCTAGCTTTTCCCACAGAATTTCCCTCTGCACGGGTCCACCTCATGCTTAATTTCCGAAAGCAAAGGTTTAGTTCAGACTCAACATAGTAAAATCTTCCCAAGCAAGGGTTCTTCTTTAGATAAATCTCCCAAGGCAAGGGTTCTCCTTTAGCGAAATATCCACTGGCAAAAATCTAAATGTTTTTTTCAGATTACCCCATGTTCATTTTCACGAAAATCTCTCCCAGAGCAAGGGTAGGAGTAGTCTAATGTCAGGCCTCCCAGCCGTGCCAATACAAAGTGGAGTGCTCATCCCAGACATGTATTTACTATGCCACAGTAAGTGCATAGAAGTCGTACTTTACCAGACCACTTTCATGATATTGGATATACACACCCGGAAAAGTGAGAGTCATTGTCGCTAAAACTACCTTCACCTGAGAGTCAGGCACGTCATTGTCGCTAAAACTACCCTCACCTGAGGGTCAGGCACTGACTCTCAGGTGAAGGTAGTTTTAGCGACAATGACTCTCACTTTTCTGAGGGTGTACTCCGAGCCAGCCAGATGCGATGGATGCTATACAGAATAGGGCAAAGCCATACTAATATTATTTATTGGCACTCTGATAAATAGTAAATGGATTGGATATCAATTCTCAATAAAGGCCGTCTCATCCAACAGTATCCCAATATTTTGTGGGGGATGTATGGGCGAATTCCCGGCCTGAGGGTCAAAGTTCTGTCAGATTTTATCCAAAGTAAGCTTGAATTATTTGCTCCCAAATACTTCATATATCTTCCCATACAATCTCACCTCTTGCCCTGTCCATGACAGAAAAGGCGATAATATTTCTGATGCATTTCCCAAATCAATTTCAATTCAATCCCAATTTGACATAGGTTCATTTTGTAATTCCGAAAAATATAAGAATACAATACTTTCATTATTGTTTGCATCAAAACACAGAAGAGGTTGATACTTACAATGAAAGGATTGATTACATTTGCATTTTGATTACAGCACATCCCTTTTGGTTATACAATATTATGACTTATAGAAAACGTCAAACATTACTTAGGGATTGGGAAAGGTAGCGGATGGAAGCTGAAATATGTAAAAGAAGCATGCACTGAAAAAGTAAACTTGTCTCCAGACTCATCTTAGTGACTATCATAAAAAAACGAGTCAAAAGTTGTCTAAGGTTACCATCACACAAATAGAATCTGGAGCTGACAAATGTCGGGTTTGGGCTGGCACATGCCAAGTGGGTCTTCTATCTCCAGCTAAAAGACCCACTTCCTTGTCAGATAGACGAGTTTTTGACTCGTTTATTTTATGATAGTCACTTTGAAGAGTCTGGAAACAAGTTTACTTTTTGAGTGTGTACACTGTAAAAAAATCTCTGTTAAAATAACGGAGATTCACTGGCGCCTCTGGGTGCCAGACTTTCACCGTTATTTTTATGGTCACCTTTTTTTTCTAAGTCAACGTTATTTTTTTGGAACTGTCACCGCTATTTTTAAACAAGAAATCTCCGTTGTAAATTTTTTTAACAGTGATTCTAAGTACCCTTAAAGAAACAGTGATTCACTGGCACCACTGGGTGCCGGATATTCACCGTTATTCTCACGGTCACCGTTTTTCCCAAAGTCACTGTCATTTCTAAGGAACTTTGAATCACTGTTATTTTAACAGAATACAAAACATCACTGTATTCTGATTCAGTGCCTAAACAATAATTGTAATGGTATTTTGTGTAATTCAACTGATTTGTCCCAGTGTTATTCAGTTCATTTATCCCCCTATACCTAACTCCATGCTCAATATGGTTCCAAACCCAATTCGGTACCAATCAGCAATATCATCTAAGTGTCAAGACTTCAGACCTAATCATTAGGAATTAGTCTATGAAAGCCTTATAGAATGCTTCATGACACTTTGTAATACCAGTCCATGAGCAGAAGTCATGCACTCTAGGATGGCTACAGAGCAAACCTTACAGCTGTATCTGTATATATATACCACAAAAATGGTGTTCCTAGCATCTAGAAAAATCTCTTCATGAACCAAACTGCCACCTGGTGTGATAAAACTGAAATCAATTAAACGTAGCTTCACTGTAAAATAAACTGTGTTTCACTGTAAAAATAAACGGTGTTTCACTGTACCGGATTACCGATATTCAAAGTAAAATTGATTGATTTTACATTGCCTCACCGTAATCATATGTTTTGATGAATCACCGTAAAATTTTACACTGATTCTCCATATATTCAACGGAATATTTTTACAGTGTAGCACTGAGAGTACTTAAATAGAGGTATGGTAACAGTGAGGCGAGGGGCAGAGAAAACTGACTGAGAAATTGTTCATGATATCGAAGTGATGCTAAATATAACAAATGTTTCACAGAATATGTCATACCTATGACGTTATCACTGGTGCCACTCCGGCGAATCATAAATGGGATGGACATCATATGTCAATGAAGACTGCCTCGTCCAGTCTCATTCACATCTTATATTCAGTCTCAAAATAGGATGAATGGTGCACATAAGAGTGCAAAGCCATAATAATCTTGCATATTGCCACTCTGATAAATAATAAAGGGATTGGATATTTTTGATAAAGTCTCGTACCAAATTATTCACATGTTTTGTCAGTACGTCTGTGTTGCTGTACACTGAAAAAGTAAACTTGTCTCCAGACTCTTCTAAAAGACTTTCATAAAATGAATGAGTTAAAGGTTGTCTAACCTATCAGGTTGCTATCCCGCAAGCGGGTCTTCTAGCTGGAGTTATTTTACCGAGGATGAACCACCTCCCCAGAGGGGTTAACACCTCTATAATCACAACAATATGACTTTAAATGGTCTCTTTGGGTCCCAAATGAAGGTTTCTGACCATTTTCATGAAGGCATGGTGAGGTTTTAGAAGGAATCTGAAAGCCTGAATTATGGCTGTTTTCTCACTATTTGGCAGATCTTTGGACCCCATGTACGGGGGGGGGGGCTCACGGGGGTCCGATTTTCTTTTTTGTGATTTCCTGTGTTTTTGGACCCAAATGCATAGTTTGAGCCTGTCCCCGAAGAACAGTAGATTTATCACCCCCCCCCCTACTGGAGTTGTCAGATAAAAGACCAACTTGGCATGTGCCAGCCCAAAACGGATCTGTTGACGGACGGAGCAATGGAAGCAGGTTTTACCCATCAAAAAAAAAAAAGGTTGAGGGATGTGCTAATTTGGTTTGCACTGACCCGTCCAAGCCCTTTCATAGCTTTTACTCAATGTAAGCTTGAATTATCAACGCAAAAATACTTTACATGAATTACCATACACTCCCATCTCTCGTTTTTTTCATGTTAGGAAATGCATTTCTTATATTTATGCACTGGCTTAAAAGGAAGTGTATTATTGTTGTGAGGTGAAGGAGAATTACATAATGAAGGTATAGTTTGAAAGCCTCGATGCCAGATTGCACTTTTTTATTTTTAAATCCTCTCTGTAAAAAACAAATCTTCATTTTCCGATATATTTATTTCAAATAAATATTGCTTGCTGAAAGTTACTTAAGTTAATCAAAGTGTTATGTTACATTCCCCGATGGAAAGTGAGATAAAATCGAAAAGGTAATCTGGTCACTTTTCCCAAAGATACAAAACAAGAGAAATTCGATCCAGAGTTTGTTAATGTTTTTTAACTTTAGGTTTATTTTCCCAGACCATATTAAAATAGACTTTACTTCCTAATTACATCGAGGACGGACGTTAATTGAATTTGGAATCTACTGCTTGGATTGGACACTAAATTTAGTTTTTCCATACTGTGCTACCTTGCTTTGTGCATGCTAGTCATACCGGCATGTTTCAATGGCCACAATCCATTACCTTATTTATGCATATTGAAACATGCCAATATGACTACCACACTGTAAAGAGTGGAACTAAAAATACGTCCTTTTATACTGTAAACCAACAGCATATTAGGGACCTTTAGCAACCACGTAAAAGCTCATTAAACGCAGACGTAGCTTATACCTTTAGCACTACTACGTCTGCGTTTAATGAGCTACGTCGGGTTTGCTAAAGGTCCCTATTCTACTGTCCATGTACACTAATACCGTTACTGTAAATCTGAAGTATACCATACTGTGCAGCTACACTATCTAACGGGGGTTTAGATGGGGGGTCCTCATGTCGCCTGTCGATTTTAAGAAATGCTCATGTCATTTGTCAGTATCTTTGTTTAACTCCTCTCATTTGTCACTAGGCTCCATGTCGCCTGTCGATTTTAGGAAAAGGCCATGTCCTTTGTCAATACCTTTTAATTTCTCTTGTCATTTGTCACAAAGCCCCATGTAGCCTGTCGATTTTAAGAATAGGCCATGTCGGCCTGTCGATTTTAGGGGTCCACCCCCATACTAATGAGAGTGCATGGTACCACAGTATGGAAAACAAAATTGAACTGAACTGCCATTAAAATATATGGAGTAATATAGTTATATTTGAACACTCAAAATGAGTACTGCCATGCACCATATACTGGCTTTCAGCAACGACATACTCTCAAAATTGCATGTTGCACACTTCTTTTTGGGCTGATGTTTGGACTACAAACAAACACAAAATTACCAATTGTTCATTACAATAAAGGCTTAACAACTAGAAAGGCATTCAAAATTACTCTCTAAGTGCACTGTGTTCTGAGTATCAATGTTAAATACGGTCCGATAATGGAGTGTATGATAGTAATGCAACTATATCCAAATCGTATTAGGTTAGATTCACCATAAGTTGGACACTCAGTGCCTGTAAAATGATTTAATCTGTGGGTACTACACATTGTTATACAAGAGCATGACTGGTCTATAAGCCTTTGCTAGTCCAATTACAGGTCCCTCATGTTATAAAGCTCTACCCAATGGAATTAAATGAAGTTAATTGTAGTAAAATAATCAATGAATAGATCTAGTGGGAATTTAAAATGAACCTTACAACTCTTAGATCAATTGAGGCTTTAAAAATTATATAACCTCAGAGTGGTGTTTCCAAATGGTTCAGAAATGTAAGACTTGCGCAGAAGCTATCGGGAACCATCACTTTAATATTTTTAGATAACATCTAAACGCCTCAATTGGTTGAGGAGTGGAGGCCCTACACCTGTCGTGGCCTGAATAACCCCATTAGCGCTCACTGATTAAGATTTTACCCAATAACCTGAGATTATGCAAGATCTGCGCTTAATGAAGGTACAGAAAGCTTAACTTTCATTACCCTCATTGACCATGCAGTTAATCAAGCCATTGCGGTATATCTATATATGTTCATATGCATGGGCCAGCTAATTAGAAAATGTACAATTAGGTGCATGTAGTCACATAACGAACGGAATCAAATATGGTAAAAAATGTTTTATTGCCAATCAAAAGGCACCTTTGGCAAACTAAACATAGCTCATACATCTACGTTAAATGAGCTACATCGTCATTTCTAAAGTTCTCTAAAATGGTAATAATGTCCATACATTGTCCAGGCTGTCTACATTTCGATTCCAGTCAATAAAACATTACATTGATCTATACACAGCGGCTCAGTGGCCAAGTGGTAAGGCGTCTGTCTCGTAAACAGAAGATCCGGGGTTCAAATCCCCGCTGGGCCTTTGTTTTTTTCATAGTGTGCACCGAATCTCGGACATGTTTTCCGAGGTTGGTACCGTTTTAGAGTCCATGGATTATAATAGTTGGCTACCAAATTGAACCGTTCTCATCTCTTTTAAGCTCTCTATATATAGAAAGAGATTGCCGTATTGTACATGTACAAACAGTTTCAATATAAAATGAGTTCATTCGGTGCATCATATTAGTGATTTAGTGTTAAAGAGTCTAAAACAAATGTCTGAAGAATGTAGGGGGTGTAGATGGGGGGGGGGGGTCCCCATGTCGCATGTCAATCTTAAGAAATGGCCATGTCGAATGTCCATGTCGATTAATAATCCCAATGTCCCATATCGATTTTAAGAATCGCTCATGTCTCCTGTCACTATCTTTTCAAACCTCATGTCGCTTGTCACTAGGCCTCATGTCGCCTGTTGATTTTTAGAAAAGGCCATGGCACCATGTCGATTTTAGGGGTCCACCCCCATAATGCAGGTTGTTACTTTGGCACCGTAGGTCAGTCCTAATGTTTGAATGCTGCCTTGGTGAGTTAATAAGTAGGGCTGCAATCATGCACCATGCCGACAAAGATCATAGCAAGCATAATCCAGCCCTTAATGCCACTTTAAAAAATAAAATGGTTTCTCTTCACCGTGTGCATCATAGAAATCAAGTTTAGAGGATAACCTTTTGATCCGTTTTGCTAATTGTTGATGAAAAACATGATAAAATAGGACAAATTGGCATATTTGGCATCATATTAAAGCTTGTAGTGAAAGTAATCTAGTGGAATAGAAATAACTTACAATTTCCCCAATTAATTTCTTACTAATCAAACGTGAATTTTGGTTTCCAAAAACATATAGAATCCTATACATTTTAGCCCACAAATTTAAAAAGAAAGGAAAAGACTCTCTCATCAGACATTTCAGACCTTGGTGATGAGAAACTACTTTCTTATTGAGTGGCCTAACCTGTCATATATGTCCTGTAATCGGTACACGCCGTTAGGGTCAGTTCCTCTGACGTCACGTGACCTTTCCTGATGCACCCTGGGACATTATGGTCTGGTCTGGTATTCAGGACCTTCAGTAATCCCAGAATACACCTCTCCATGGAGGCACATCCTGTTGTGGGCTTAGGACCACAAACCTTTAGTGATGGCATTCCGGTGGGGATTTTTTCTATGGGGAGAGGGAGGGCCCATGAGAAATTACTGATAGTATTCCTGTATTTTTATTATTCTCAAATAAACACAAATTTGGACACGTCTATTTGGATTTGTTCATATGAACCTAGAAAATAAAATGAAGTGACTGTATGGTGTCTACACCTTGGTATTCTTTAGACAAATGAATGGTGAAAGGATGGTCAACCTGTAGTTGACAGGTGTGTTTAGGATAATCTCCTCTCTAGGTAATCTCTCCACTAGAAGGCATTTTGTGCCATAACATTAACAGAAACATAATAATAACTCTTGACAACTCGCAAACACGACAAAACAAGTATTTATACTGAATTGCTCTCACACTTGCTTCAGGGGTATATCTAGAGAACAGAAACGACGTCAAAAGGGAGTCCAGGTTGCCTCCAGAATGACTCCCCTCTCTAGGGAAGTCCAGGTCGCCTAAGGGAGCCTAGGTGACTCTCCGGCTGACCTAAGGGAGTCACCTGGGGAAGTTATATGACCCGGAGAGCTATGACCCACACCCTCAGAAAAGTGAGAGCTAAAACTACCCTCACCTGAGAGTCAGGCAGCGACGATGACTCTCACTTTTCTGTGTGTGCAGAGAGTCATTCCGGAGGCAACCTGGACTGTCTTTTGACGCTGTTTCTTCTCTCTGTGTAATCTAAGAACTCATATTGCACTAGCTTTCGGATAGATGTATAAGCTCACAATGTAGCCCTGGAATGTCAAAAATACAAAAGGAACATAATATATTCGTGTAATGTCATCAATAAGCCACAGCAAAGCCTCTGTGCATAGATAAAAAAGCTAGAGCCCCCTGCCCCTAATGACTGGGTAATGTCTGCAGTGCATCACTATGATTGTCCATAATTAGGTCAATTATTAAGTATTTATCTCAGAACTTATCCTACTCATGCCTGGAAATGATAGGACTATAGATGATATAGGGTCTAATTATATAAGTGTATAAGAGTATTATAGTACCTCTTGAGGCAAGATCAGACAATACAACACAGGTAGGTAGGTAGACTTTGTACCATTATTTATTAGATAAATGCCCCTTACTTATGAGCACTCCGCTGTAATCAAACTAATCTAAACGGCTTTTGTTTCTCAAGGAAAATTATCTGGTCATCATCATTTATATTTTGTGTTGTCTACGAGGATTTTATCCCCTTGAACTATTTGAGGATGGCATAGTGCTTTTTATATCGTATGTCCTTTGTGGTCATGCATGGTGCATGAATTATTTTGGTTCAATGAGCTCTCAATTAAGTCGATTAACAAAAACACACGCTAAACGTGATAAGCATTGCTAATGCTTGAATGTCAAAAATATCATCACCAAGATTACATAATTTCATGTATACATTCAGCCCTAGGTGACAAGCCCTTATATACATCAATGCATCACGCCATCCCTATGGGATTGATACACTCCTATGGCTTTATGCACCAATGCAGTTTTGGCAAGTTACTCACTGACAATACATTAGTCCATGACAAGAGAATTTATCCGTCTTACTTATGACTACTTCTTACAGCTCTGTGATCTTACACTCTTATCTCTAGGCTTCTTCAAAGAACCCTTTAAAGATGGCTTAGTGATTAAATTGTCTAAACTTGGTGTCAACGTGATACATTAATGTAGCCATGAAAAGAAAGCCCTGTTAGTTTGATTCACCCAAAAATCGTTTATTATATGCATAAATATGGCACTGGTGAACAACGGGCTGTATTCATTCCTCATTACGACAAAGGGCATAGCGCACTAAAGGTTTATGCTAGACTAAAAAGAGATAATGAGATACACGTTAATGGGATATCCACTGGTAATGGGAAGGCAGCTCATATTACAAATGGGTTGTCATATAATCAGGTTGATAACGTATTCTTAGTCATAAGATAATTCATATATATATATATATATATATATATATATATATATATATATATATATATATATATATATATATATATATATCCCTTCAGAACCATCTAGAAAATTTAAATGCGTCGCCATGTTGCACCAACACTGCAAAAAAGGTGCTAAGGTTTTAAACATGTTTAGATCTAAACATGTTTAAAGTCTAAACATATTACTAGGTTTGTGTCTTTGAATTCTTCTGTTTAGGAATTAAACACTTTCATTCTAAACATCTAAACAGTTATATTGAATATGTTTAGATGTTTAGTATCTAAACAGTATGAAAAATTGGTGTTTAGGATTTAAACATGTAGTGTTTAGATCATAGTATATCAAACACATACCAGATGGCAGCTTTGTAGTTGACTGTAGTTTCTACAACCACTCAACTGTTATTGTGGCTCTAAAGGTGCTTAAATCTGAGTTAATCAACTTAAATTGCATGGGATACAAAAGGATAATAATACACATCTCAGGATTCAAGGGTTGATTGCTATATCACTATGATTACAATGCAATAAAGATGCATCTGCTACATAGACACCTCTTTTAAGAACTCTAAGAATAGATAAAGCATTATCTTCCCTGAAGGTCTGTTGTATTGACTCAAGGTTGTGTAGAGGCCTATGTGAGATATTGATGCACATATTGCCCTTGGGGGATGGGCTGCTAGAAGTCTTTTCAGGACACTATGTGAAATACAATTATTTATTTATTTAGATATAAATATCTAAACATAATAATAATCTACATCTCTAGGCACACCACTTTTATCCCTAAATACTTGACATAGAAACACAATAATATGCTAAATCCTTGAATTCTAAACACTTCATAGTCCTTAACACATTGCTTTAAACACATAAATGTCTAAGCACTGAGCTAAACATATTATAGGTCTAAACATGTTTAGGAACATATTGTGTGGACAAAAACGGGGCAGGAATGTGTTTAGAATTGTGTTTAGGATCTAAACACCTTTTTTGCAGTGAAGGCAGCACCGGCAAGTAACTTACAGGGTGCTTGCTTAAACCCAGGCAAATATCAACGTCAGCCCATGTCTCCAAAAGCACTCTCATACAATTGTAAGGCACTGCTGGACTACAATAGATGGGTCTAGGGTCTAGTCTGACAATGTTGGACTCTTGCAGGCTGAAAGAGACTCTCCCCAGAGTCCAGCATTGCCAAACTCTGGCATGAGGATCCAGCATTGCTAGACTCTTGAGCCATATTGAGTGAGTCAAGGCTCTAAATGAAGGTCCAGCATAGCCTGATTACCACTAAATGGTTTGACCTTGGCATGTGAGTGCTTTTGGCGACAAAGCCAGCATTGATATTTGCCTGGGTGAAGTGCAGCACCACAAACCTGTGCAGATGGCATAACACACATTGGCGGATCCAGGGGGGAGGGCCGACGGGCCTTGGCCCCCCCCCCAAAAAAAAAAGAGGAAGAAGAAAACAGAAAAAAAGAGTAACTAGTGAATTAGTTGCTCGGGCTTCATTCATTGCTTATGATGACAAAAAGCATATTGCAATAAAGCAGCATACATAGGGCGTAAACAGCTTATCCCAGCAAATTGGCGCCAGTTTGCTCCAGCCTGAGCAAGTGTATGACACCAGGTGTTAAAAACGTGTACATGGTGTCAGCATGGTGTCAGGCTCAGGCTGACTCAACCTGACACTTGGTAGTAAGATGGTGTCAGGCTCAGGCTGACTCAACCTGACACTTGGTAGTAAGATGGTGTCAGGCTCAGGCTGACTCAACCTGACACTTGGTAGTAAGATGGTGTCAGGCTCAGGCTGACTCAACCTGACACTTGGTATTAAGATGGTGTCAGGCTCAGGCTGACTCAACCTGACACTTGGTAGTAAAATGGTGTCAGGCTCAGGCTGACTCAACCTGACACTTGGTTATATTCCTACTATAGGACCTACATCATTTCATACTGGGACAGATATCTTTATTCACATCAATGTTAATGTAGTCTTTTTGAAGCATCTTGTTGTGTGGCATATATTAACTAGTGTATTTTGTCTTGTGCCTTGTCTCCACACCATAGTGTATCCTTTCCTCTATCACCACTTCATTCTGAAAAGGAGAAGATGGGTAATTCAGATATCCTGTGCATGAGATAATAGTGAAGCTAAGTAATTTGTACATGTGTATAGGTTCTGTGTATAAAAACCTACACTTATCTTCAAAACTCAAATCCCCTTGTCCAACATTTGATCTGAAAAATAAAATACAATACAGGTATTAGACAGAGAATTGACAAAGGAAGGTAGAAGGAATGTATGCAATAATAAGATCAGTTTAAATAACCATAGCTCTGTAATGTATAGGCTTGTGCAATAGGTACCCAATTACTTTGTTTCTACAAAATTCAGAATAATCAGTATAAGCAGAGCCAACCTACCTCACAACCTTCCTCCAGTGTCTGTCAGTTCAAAATGGCAGAGGGAAACCCCCTTGAGGACAAAGAACTTTCAAATTTGAAAATTGACCAATCAGAGAAGAGGAAAGGACTGAGCATACATTGCGTGAGCATGAGTCAATCTGAGTGAGCTTCCATTTATAAGCATGCTCTCAGAGTGTGAGGATGCGTGAGCCTGAGTGACCTCCATAGGACAGCTCTGAAGGTCATATAGCCATAGCAGTGCCCCTATTATCACCCAATGCAACATGTTTTATCCCCATCCTCAGAATTCGCATCAACCCCAAGCAAGTATGTGCTACCACTTTGATCCCTGCACCTTAAGCTTACTTATTTTAGTAAGAATTGATCCAAGGGTTATCACTGTGTGAAATCTAGATTATACCACTGCAGTGCTATATCCCATAGAGAAAAGTAATCATCTTTTATGACTTCAATATGAATACAAAGTATTGTTGATTGTAATCAACATTTTCCCCATTATCACATGTTTGCAAACATTAAAGAAATCATAAAAATCCATGGGATAAAACCAATAAAATCAGTATTTTCATTATGTGTCCATTCTACATGGGACAAATAGTAGACTTATACATACAGTTTCCACATTCTCTCAGCTGTATACTTGAGTGAAGATGCGTGACATGAGTGTCAGCTCACGCATAGCTCACGCATCCTCACACCTTGTTTTGGGAATAGGATTAAGCTAACTCAAGCCTGGCTCATCTTCACTCAAACAAACTCAAACTATGGGTTACATTTGAGTCAGTAGGTGTGAGCTTGGGTGAGCTGACTCATTCAGACACCTAGTGCTTAACGCAAAATAGGCTAACCCAGGCTCACGCAGATTGACCCTAGCTCACGTCAGTTTGCTGGGATGACAAGGGCTGAAGGACCTTCTCTTATTTTGTTTGGTGGGGCAGGAGTGCTGATACAGGATATAAAGGAGTAGGTGGGGGATATTTGTCGAATTTAAATACATCATCATCATTTGAATTCCTGCCAAACAAGTCAGAGTCAGAAAAAAGAGGAGACCAAGGAGGGACCTTAATGTGAGAGTCTTCTATAAAAGTTCATAAACAAACCCACCTCGAAATCCTTGTGTTCTCCAACTATTGTATTCAGGTTACATATCTCGATGTACAATTTCTGGGTGAAACGTTTTCACTGTTAGAGGCAGATAGGCAGGAACCTGTCCTAATACACTGCTATACAATGGGAAACACTCCTGGTGTAAATTGGCATGTTGACATTCAACCCTGTAAGGGCCGCATTGTGCTTAAGGCACTTTGCCCTTTGTCACATGAATGTCGTCTTGACAAACACACTCGTTCGAGTTCTGCTTACGCATCATGGCTGCCCTCTGGAAATGTATCCACACTGCAGAGTTGGCACATGCATATGAATGCAACTTGTGTGTGTTTCTTACCAGGCCTTCATTATTCTTCATGCTGACAAAGGAATAACACATTAAATCAGTGTGAAATCGCTACCGGGTTAATACACTGTATTAGGCATCTGCACTAAACTTGACTTCTGTCGATTAGGTCCCTAATAGTAAAGTCATGCAAGGTGTGCTTGATAGACTACATTCCTGTTATGTCTCATCAAATATGATTTTACTGGTGTAGGGACACTAATATTATTACGATAGTCGAACGCCTACAAGGTAGTTCGGGCGGCCAGAGCCAGGGGGCACCCCTATCGGAGGCAAACAGTATATAAGCTGTCCTCACCCCCTTGCTCTGGCAGACCTTCTCAGGTCTCTGACTGTATCACATTGAAAGATATCGAAAGCCGCATATACATATTGATCGAATCTCATATACATCAAGGATTAGCATTGTTGTACAGGAGAACGAAATAAACCCTGTTTTCTTGCATCTCTACATGAAAACTGCAGTTCGAGTCCTTATTTAATCGAATTACATATAGACGAACTCTACACTGGTGCCGTGACCAGGATTTTCATGAAAGAGATAGCGGACTGACCCTGGCGGAGGCTCAGTCAAGAAAGGGGGGGGGATGAAGGATCCGGAACCGAACTGGAGGATGGGGAGCTGGATCTCACAGTGGCCCAAATAAACGAAGTCTGGAATGTGGCATCTCGGATGCACACCCCGGACAAGAAAGGATCTCGAAAGAGGAGTTTGGTTTTTCGAACTCCAGGAGAATTCACTCCATTAAGAACGATTCCGAATACCAATCCATTCAGAGGGAACCCTTGGGCGGACGCACTTCCCTCCAAACCAAACCTCGGACACATGGAAAAAGATCTGTCCAGGCGAGGCCGACAGATCCCTGATTACGATGCCTACTGCGAGAAATTGAAAGCCGAGGAAGAGCAAATGAGGGATCGGTATACGGCCATGAACGAGGATCTGATCCGTCTGGCAGACGAAAAAGCTAGGGTAATCGCCCAGAACCAGAAAGAAGCAGAGGAATTGAAGGAGGTGAAAGCCAGAATACAGGCCGACAGGAAATATATCAGTGAACAGTTGGCACTCGAAACTTCTCAGTTGGCCAAGGTTCAACAGAAGGTGAAATGTGTCCAGCACAATCTAACAGAAGAACAGACGCAGCTCCAGAAAGACAGAGAGGAGGCTCGTAGAAGTCGTGATCTTCGGGACACCTACGAAAGCGAGATTGAGCGACAGTCCCAGAGGGTAAAGAAAATCAAGGCGGACTATTCGAAAGAGGAAAAGTCCGGCCAGGCCTTGAGGGAACAGTTCGAGCAAGAACGAGAGGCCTTGAAGCAGGCCCGAAGTGAAATGCGAGCGGACCTCGAGGTTATTCAGAAAAAGAAAGAAGAAATGAATGACACCTATCTGGCCTACCAGAGTCAGATGGAGGAGATCCGCAAAGCGGAAGAGGTTCGTAACAAAGAACCAACGAATGAGGGAGGCCGGCTACCAAAGCATGTCGCGTCCACCCCTAGTCCGATCTTGACCACCGTGGAGCCAATCGAAACACGGGGGGTAGTTGCGGACGGTAAGTACGAACGAACCCACGGGAGGACTGCCCCGAATGACGCCGACCGTAAGGTAACGTATGGGGGAACAGAGGAGAAAGAAATCTCTAGTACCCATGATATTACGAGCGAGGCCCCACCCAAACGAATGAATCATAGCTACGGCTCTCTGCATCCCTTTGCGGATGACACCCTGGCAGGACACCATTATACGGTACCACCACCACCGATATATAATATAACCTACCAGTACCGGGCACCATTACCCGGAGCCGGATCGAACGAAGGACATCAGTCCTATAATGAAGGGGGGGGATCGATTCCGAGCAGGGGATCGGGTGGTGCTCCGAATCCCGGAACTAACCCGGGAGGAGGAACTGGGACTGTGCCGGACCCTGGTTCATACGGAGGTTACCCCCTCAGCCCTGATCGAACCCAGCCCCATCCAGGAGGAGGAACTGGGACCGTGCCGGACCCTGGTTCATACGGAGGTTACCCCCCCAGCCCTGATCGAACCCAGCCCCATCCAAGAGGAGGGACACCAAGACCAGTCCCTGCCCCGAGAAGGTTGACAAAACGATCATCTATGGGCCCGAGGGTCGCTGCAATAGTGGAATCAGATCCTTGTATACAAGGGATGGGGATAGACTGTTGTAGTCGAACCAGGGAGGATGAGTCTGAAATTATGGAATGGAGCCGGAGGCAGTCGGATCGACTGGTATGGAGTCACAACAGTGCTCGGAAGCCTGTTCGGACTCCCCGGCGGTTCAATGGGGAGAATTGGAAGGAAAGCTACCAAGACTTTTGTGACGACAACCGTTACCATGGGTGGGACAAGGAGGCTTCCTTGGGTCCCCTCATCAAATGGTTGAGTAAAGGTCCGGGAAGAATAGCGGTAGATGATTGGCGAGAGACGTATGGAGAGGCCGGAGATTATGACCAATTGGTGGCAGCAGCCACACATATCTTTGGTGTATTGTCAGCGAATGATCCTTGGTCGGAGTTCCAGGTACGGAAGCAAAAACCGAAGGAGTCTCCGAAAGTGTTCGGTCTGGAACTTCAAAGGTTGTTGCAAAAGGCCCGACCTTATTGGAGGCGTGATGATGAATATTTCTTAGATGAACTATTCACCCACTTCATAAAAGGACTGAGGGATCCGACACATGCTGAACTCGTCCAGAAGGAATGGGGACGAGGTTCCTCAATGGTAGATTTCTTCTTGGCTATAGATCAGCATGAAAAGAAGAAACGATTACTTGCTGGGTTTGTACCCAACCAAAGGGTGGCGTCCGCACATGCGGCCACCCCCGAAGAGAGTGATTCGAATGATGGTTCGGATGAAGAAAGAATTGCGGCCATCGGGGGCGACAAGAGGGATAGGAAGAATCGGTGGAAGAAAAACGTTAGTAAACCACCTGAGAAAGAGAAGCCAGTAGAGGTAAGCTCTAAATCGGTCCCTACCCCCCTGGTGGTGGAGTTATCCGAGAACGAAAAGCGGTTGATGGCCATGATGGAGGAAATGAAAGGGTTGTTGGACTATCAGAAACGACCGAAGCTGGATAGAGCAACGGTGAAGTGTTTCAGATGTCAGGAGACCGGACATTTCGCAGCCGAATGTACGGCGGAAAAACCTGTTTGGAGAGAAAGAAAGAGAGAGGAGACGGGAAATTAGAGGGGGTTGTCCGTGAAGGCAAACTGACGGCCCCGAATAAAGTATGCCAGGGTACAATCCATACGAACGCGATTGAGGAGTCTGTAATGTATCCGCCCAGCAGCATGGGAAATGCTAATGAGCCGAAAACATGTGGGGCTGGGGGTATTGGTGAGACAGTTGCCAGGGAGAGCAAGAAGGGAAAACGATCACCAATAGAGAGGAAGGTTGGGTAGAAGAACTATCCAGGATCGGGGGGATCCGCCTTCCCCAAGGTCATCCGTGTCTGGAGTATATGAAAGGATTCGGATTCAATTTTGACATGACAGACGACGTCAAACGGTTCGCAAGTAATCCCTCGATGATGGGAGGAAAGAGATGGTATGTGTCCGTATCTGTAAACGGCAGAATGGGGGAATTTTTGTTGGATACCGGAGCTAGCCACTCCGCTATGTCGAAAAGATTCTTCGATCTGGTGTCGAACATGGATGATGACCTCACAACGAGGGTAAATGCATGTGCGGCTGACGGGAGCAAGATACGTGATGTCTTGATAGCCTCCAGTAGGATGAAGAGGGGCGTTCCGGGGGTTTTCAAACCTAATGTGACTATGTTGGGAAAGAAGGGATTGGAATCGGCCGACACCCTGATAGGGAATATAGCGTGGGGAGTGGCCCCCATCACGAACCCGGGTTCGAAAACCGTCTACCTAGAGAAAGGCACTGTAGTAGGAGAAGTGATATCCGCGGAAGCGGTCACCAGTAGCTTTGAGAAGGGAAACGGACTAGTCCCGAACTGTGAAGGAATGGAGGAGGGATTAGCAACATTAATAGAAAGGTCCGGAGTACAGACAGAGGGACAGAAAAGTGCCCTGAGGGAGATGTTGACTGAGTGTAGTTCAGCCTTCGCGCGGCCCGGAGAGCCGTTAGGACGAACGGATCGGGTCCTACACTCCATCAATACAGAAGGGGCGAACCCAGTAAAGATACCGTATCGACGTCTTCCTCTGGCAAAGAAAGTGGTAGCGGAAGAAGAGATTACGAAAATGTTGGCGGAGGGGGTGATAACCCCTAGCACCAGTCTTTGGAGTAGTCCTGTATGTATGGTAACCAAGAAGGATGGGAGTATCCGATTCTGTATAGACTACCGGAAGCTAAATGGCCTGACTAAGAAGAATTCGTATCCGCTCCCCCGGATAGACGAGACCATTGATTCCCTTGGTGGAAATGAATGGTTTTGCACGATTGATTTGCAGTCTGGTTATTGGCAGGTGGGAATGAAAGAAGAAGACAAGGAGAAAACAGCGTTTTCGAGCCATGTAGGGTTGTACCAGTATAACGTGATGCCATTTGGACTATGTAATGCTCCGGCCACGTTCGAAGCCATGATGGAGACCTTACTGAGTGACTTGTTGTGGGAGAAATGTCTAGTGTATCTGGACGATGTGATAATATTCGGAAAGACATTTGACGAATGCCTGGGGAACCTGAAGTTAGTGTTACAGCGGATAATCTCGAATGGATTGAAGCTGAAGCCTAAGAAGTGTAATATGTTTCAGAAAAGTATTAACTATCTAGGACGGATCATCTCTACGGAAGGGGTGAAGGCTGATCCGGAGAAGATTAAGACGGTAACGGACTGGAGCATTCCTAAGGGGCCGAAAGAAGTGAGATCCTTCTTAGGGTTTTGTTCTTATTACAGAGATTTCTTACCAGGATATTCCCGGATAAGTTATCCAATCCAATGTATGTCGCACTGGACCCCGGGGAGACGTAAGGAGAAGTTCCCTTGGGGAAAGGAACAAGGGGAAGCATTCGAAACAATTAAACGGTTGTTCGTGGAGACACCGGTGTTGAAATACCCCACTGCGGATGGTCATTTTATATTAGACACTGCGAGAAATGAAAGTATAGGGGCAGCCTTGTCTCAAGTCCAAGATGGGAAGGAGGTTCCAATAGCATTTGCAAGCAATACAATGAGTAAAGCGCAAAGAAATTATTGTACGACAAAGAGAGAATTATTGGCAGTGGTAGTGTATACAAAGAAATATAAACACTTCTTGTGGGGATCTGATTTTACGTTACGTACGGATCATTCCTCTCTGCGGTGGTTATTGAACATTAAAGATGCGGAAGGTATGATAGGACGGTGGTTGGCACACCTATCTGAGTTCGGATTGGACCACAGCCAAATTCAGCATAGAAAGGGGGCTAAGCATGTGAACGCTGACGCGTTGTCGCGAATCCCAGTGAAGAAGTGTCAGAATGACGGATGTGATCATTGTGGGAAGCATAATGCCGTGCTGGCAGGAGTCCGAAAGCCTTTTAGAGATCTCGAACCGGTAATACTGGAATGGGACGAGAACTCCATTAAGAGCTTCCAGGAGAGAGATGCGAATAGTATCCGTCTGAAGATGTTACTTCGAGAAGGAAGGGTCCCGACTCGGCCGGCGATATCGTTGGAGAACAGGGAGATGAGGCGACTGATAGCTCAATGGACAGAGTTAGAGGTGGTAAATGGATTGATTTATAGGTGGAAGACGAATGCTTTGGGAAATAAGTCAAGACAGATCTTTATTCCTACTGCCATGCGAAGGGATATAATGTTCTTTTGCCATGGGCATCGGACCAGTGGTCATTTTGGTAGAAAACGGTCCCTGGAAAGGCTGGCTAGAATGTATTACTGGCCAGGTATGAGTACGGATCTGTTGAGATGGATAGACACTTGTCCGAAATGTTGTACGAGCAAGCCAGGTCCTGGGCTAGGTAAAATGCCCTTGACCCAGGAATTGTTTGGAGTAAGGTTCGCGAGGGTGGCAGTAGACATAGTTACAGGATTTGTGACAACTTCGGAAGGAAATACATGTATGATGGTAGTAACGGATTACTATACGAAGTATACTAAGGTATTTCCGATGAAGGATCACAAAGCAGCCACTTGTGCGAGAATGTTAGTTAAAGGATGGATCCTATACTTGGGAGTGCCTCTGATGTTGCATAGTGACCAAGGGAGAGAGTTCGAATCGAATCTATGGCAGGAAATGTGTCATCAATTGGCCATTTGCAAGACCCGAACCAATCCGTATCGACCACAGAGTGATGGTCAGATGGAAAGATTCAATTGTACCCTAATACAGGTCCTGAAGAGTTTAGTAAATCAAGAAATGGATGATTAGGATGAGCAGTGTGACTTTGTTTGCCATGCTTATAATAGCACGGTACATGCGAGTACGAACTGCTCTCCGAATCTGTTAGTATTCGGAGAAGATCTGATTATGCCAGCGGACCTAGTGTTCGGAGTAGTTGGTATGAATCCAGATGTCCCGTGTCAGATCATGTTTGTGGAAGCGTTGAAGGAACAATTCCGGAAGGCGTACGAATTAGTAAGAAAAGAGTTAGGAAAGACAGCTAAATGGCAGAAAGTGGGCTATGATACTAATCTAAAGGTTCGGCGGTTTGCGGTAGGGGACTTAGTAGCGAGATACCACGAACCTCTGGTTGGCATCAAGCTGAGGGATAATTGGGATGGTCAGTGGAGGATTACCCAGAGAATAAGTGATGATACGGTCCTGATGAGAGATACCTTTGGGAGGAATCAGAAATCGAATGTGGCCCGATTGAAACCATGGAAGGGGAGAGAGTACTCCACGGAAATGTTCAAGATGGGACAAGAGGAGAAGGAGGAAATGAAAAGGGAGTTAGATAAAGTAATCGAGAAGAGGGGTCCGGGGAGACCTAGGAAAGTGAAGAAGGAAACGGTGCAAGTTAAACAAACTCCAAAAAGATCGGAGAAAGCAAAGAATGTCTCGGCAGGTGTAGACAGGAAGAGAAGGACTGTTCCCTATATGGCTAAGAGGGAACGGAAGCAGACCGCTCCGAATGTCGGGTGTAAAGAGAATCCAGTGGGGGTTCGTCGCAGCCCTAGGTTGAGAGTGAGGGGTGCTGTTACCTAACCTGAAACACAACGATGTAATCAGTTAAATATTGTCATACTTATCGGGGTAACCTGGTAATTTGTCTTATATGTAGGAATGATCACGACAGAAGCCAGAAATCCAACAAACTCACCTTTGAATGTGCCAGTGGGTGGTGGACGGGTAATCCGGCGGATTAGTAGTTGCTATCCGTATTTAAATCCATAATGACTCGAGATGAATTCGACAGGGCGGTGAGGATATCAGTGCTATAATTACCTGATCGTAATGCGTGACGCGCGGGAGAAGTGATTGATTGTTTATGTTTTGCAAGCGCGGGAAAACAATGAAGTCTCGTCGAATGCGCGGTGTCTCGCGAGACCAACGCGCGTGCGCAAAGGTCGACGCGGGTCAACGATCCGCCATATTTGTTTACGGTTCGCCGGACAGAGCAAGGGGAAGCGTATCAGAGCACAAAAAGCGAGGGTATAAAGACTGTTTCAAGTGATATCGGTGTATAGCAGGTGGGTGAAGTAGCCAGGAGCCCGTAGAGAGGGTCCTGGTACCTGTCATTCAAGTTTATATCGATTGAAAGAACGTGAGTGTCACGATGGCTTTGGCGTCTGGCTCTCATTCGGAAAGATCGGCCCTCGACGAGGTGTCCGAGACGTTCATGGAGACTGAGGCGATGTCGCCAGTTACAAAGACCGAAGAAAGTGTACTGAATGAGGATAGTTCCGAAGAAGAAGATACCACTATGGGAATGGAGATTGAGGAGATATTAGAACGATCGGACGAGCCGCTGCTCGAACCGAATCTGGATGGGTTCAAGTCTTGGTATGACGGCCGGGAGGTACACATCCACGCCCGAATCCTGAAAGGAGAACGAAAGTGTTGGAATGCAGCCACCAGAGACTGTGTTCGGCACTTTTTATCACCGACTGAGTACGCAGCCCTACCATCATCATGGCTGCTATATTATAAAATGACCGAGGCTGGCCTGCAAGTGAGCCAGTCGTTCCGGAGGGCCATCTTCGATTGCGAAATCGCACATCGACAGCATCGCCTTCCGAATGTCCCGTTGGTACTGACCGATCATACGGGGATGGGGGTTACCGGAATGGACATTGTCGGAGATGTCATATACCGGGAACCGGATATCGAGAAAGAACCGAGGAATGAGGAAGATTGGGTCGAACTGGCCAAGAATCCGAAGGTTCCGAGTCTGTACACTTTGGATGGGGACGAATTACTTCGTCGTCTGAAGGAGTGTGCTGATCCGGAGGAAAAACTGAATGAGATCATCTCCACGATGATTCGGGAGGGGACCTACGCCAATCGGGCGTACGTACCCGGGCAAGAGGAAGAACTGACTGCGGCCCAACATAAAGAACGATTAGCATCTATCCGAAAGGGGAAAGCTATCCTGAAGGCGGCCAAGAGCAAAGGTAGCCCTTCGGCGGAGAGCGAAACTGATGGGGAAGGCAGTGCTAAGAAAACGAAAGGAAAGAGTGTGAAGGGTAGGGGAAGGAAAAAGACCCTAACTGACACCGAATCTGACAGTGACCAGGGTGTTTTCCACACGGTCCTGTCGGCGAAGGATAAGAAGAAGATGAGGGAGAGTAAGAAAGACACTAAAATGACTGTGCCGAAGCAGGTGGTCACTAAAGTCACCGAGGCAGTTGGCAAGAAAGATCCTTCGAGTGGAGATCCACTGAAAGAACGAATGGCTGCCGTTCAGGCTGCTGCCACTGCTAAAGTAGGCAGTATAATTGGCAGAGGGAGTGTAAAGAAGGCTGTCAAGGTGACCGAACCCGAGGACAGTCCGGACGATGAGTCTGGACCGGACTCAGGTGGCGAACCTCCAGAGACTGATCCGGATCCAAACAAAAAGGATCCGGAGGAAGAAATGGAGGTACCGAATGAGGAAGCACCGAATGAGGAGGTACAGGAGGAGGAAGAGGAGAAGAATGAAGGGAAAGAGGAGGAGAACACTGAACGACTACAGCGAATCTGGAAGAATAGTGAAGCAAAGTTTGCACACTTCATTCCAGGTTCGTTTGAAGAGTGCGCGAAGGGCAAGAAAGCTTACGGTTGCCCTGAGCCTCGCAACATGAATGATGAGAGTGATGACGAAGATTGGCTTCGGGAAACCGAAGACGATGCTTTGCCATCAGAATTCTATGACGCGTGGTTCAACCAGATTCTTAAATATCCGGAAAGCTACTACATAAGAGACCAGAAGTCAAAGTTACGCTGGGCATACCTGTGTTGGTATATGAAAGACGGTGAGCGGTATTGCCCGTTCACCATATGCATTGAAGAGAAAGGAACGGACAGGACGTATCCGACTCGAATGCGGTTCCTGCGCCATCTTTGCGAGAGGCACTTTCACCACACCGTGGTCTACGAATGTGCTAATTGCAAAGGACAGAGGGATAGCGCAACCTGCAATGGTTGTGTTACTCCGAGAGGGGGCGTGATGGTTCGCCATCTTAAGTACTGCCACAGCCCCGGATTGAGTGCAGCACGTGAGAAAGTAATGACCCTGCACGATAAGGTGATGATGGAGTACAATAAAATGATTCCGTCGGACTTCAAGCAGATCACAGTGAAGACCAACTCATTTTGTAATGTACACGAGTCTACGAAAGGCAAACTGTGTGCGAGGGTTGCATTAGTGCGAGCTCAAGGCAAGTTTAAGATGTCGAACGAGCTATATTCTAGAGTGTGCGAATGGCGAGGTGATCCACCTAAAGCCAAAATAGATGAGAAAAGGCGGGCTAACCGTAGCCCGGCGAGTGGTAGGGGAAAGAAACATCGATCCGATTCGCCTGAGAACTCGGAGTTCAAGAAACCACTGGCCGTGGCTCGGGACTCCAGGTCGACTCATCAGAAGAGGAAAGATTCGACTGAGTATCAGTCACCCATGAGTGGGGGGTCGGGCTCACGTCCTTCCTCGGCAGCATCATCAGCTTCGCAGAGTGATAAGCCACCTGCTTGGTTCGATCGGAAAGAACCGGCCCCTACGCCGGCATCGAGTGATTACCCGGAAGTAGGCGGACAGAAGGTTCCTCAACGTGTCGAACCTGAACTGACTCAGGTTCCGGACAATAGGCCCCGACTGAGCACACGACCGGTGGATCTTTACTTCGATCCGAGTGACAAAGTGGTTTGTGCCCAAGCCCAGGAGGCGGTGGACAATTTCCAGGAGTCTCAGAGGGAATTGGCTGTCCGATATAATCAGGGGGTGGCGAATCTATTCGCCCGCTCTCTGGTTGAACAGGAAGCCACTTGCCGAATGACTCTGGAGAAGGAGAACGAGGCGCTATTGGCAGCCGAAACTGCTAAAATCCGGAACGAGGCCAAGCTAGCCGCATCAAAGACTGCATTGGCTCAGAAACGACTGCAGGAGTCCAATGACCGGAACGAGGCTATGAACGTCAAGTTCCAGCAGGTGTTTGGTGTATTTATGGACGAGTGGGACGGCACCCGCGAATCTGCTCTGGAACTACTAAAGAACCAGGGTGATGAAGGGTGAGCCCTCAACTCGGGAGTGATAGCATATGAGTGAATTGATATTCGAAAGAGAATGAGTTGGTGGGGTATGAATGTCTACTGAACAATCGAACAAGCAGTAACAGGAGTACACAGGATGAAATCGGGTGACCAGACATATGAAGAGGAGAGCACCACTAACCCGTTCGAATGAACGTGCCTGTCCAGTTTGGGACAGGACGGCTGTTGAAGAGGAGAGCACCAAACACCCGAGTTCCTCCGAAAGGATGGAACTTCGTGCCTAACCAATGTCCAAAAAGGTTAGGATGGCTGCCCGGATCTTCAATTTTTGTTTCCTGTTTTTTTTAATCATGAGAGATGTCAAGTTGTTCTAGTCGCTATTCTGTATATGTTTGTATGTATATTATACATGTGTCCCTAATAATTCGAAATGTGTCTAGCCGTTCGGATGTATTACCACCTGTGTACATAATATTAGTTTTTGTATATTTTTATAAACCCTACTGTGTTCACGACGTAACATATCGCTTTACTAAAATAAACTCAGTTGTATGAGTTTATATTAAATTGTATATATATTTAAAAGAATAAGCGTATGTATTGTCTGGGGGGGGTGGTGTAGGGACACTAATATTATTACGATAGTCGAACGCCTACAACGTAGTTCGGGCGGCCAGAGCCAGGGGGCACCCCTATTGGAGGCGAACAGTATATAAGCTGTCCTCACCCCCTTGCTCTGGCAGACCTTCTCAGGTCTCTGACTGTATCACATTGAAAGATATCGAAAGCCGCATATACATATTGATCGAATCTCATATACATCAAGGATTAGCATTGTTGTACAGGAGAACGAAATAAACCCTGTTTTCTTGCATCTCTACATGAAAACTGCAGTTCGAGTCCTTATTTAATCGAATTACATATAGACGAACTCTACACTACTTTGAATAGATGGGCGAGGAGCTGAGGGACAGAACTATGGCTACCCCTTGTAGGATTTGGTATGATATGCTACATACTATTTGCTGTCATGATGCATGGATATATTTAAGCACCATGCTGACCCTGAAGTGTTGGCATGATGCCTGAATGCACTCACCAGGACTGCATCCAGGCATCATGACATTGAGATGAGACACCAGAACTCATCCAGAATTGGCCCTTAGTTAATTAAATGTAGGAATTAATTGAGAGTTAAACACTTGGTGACAAACTCACAAATAGATTTGCACTCTGTGGTTGAATAAAGTTTGAGAAACTGCTGGTACCTGTTTTTCTTATTTTGAACTTGAGTCGATTTTGTTGTTAAAACGTTAATTGAATTAAGCATTTAGCGCTAGGATTTCATGTTTAATTTGTGGTTTTCGGATGGCAGATGGATTCAGTTTTTCCTGTTATATTACCATGATTTCACATCCGCATCCTCATCTCATATTCCATCTCACGGACTCATATTGTTGAGCACGTTCCCAACGTTTTTATTACCTAGATTAGAGTTAGCATGTTTGAGGATTTGGGCTTAATCCTTTAAGGGCGGCATAATGCTATAATGCATCATGCCTTGGTATCATGATGCATGAATGTACCCCCAGTCTATACGAAAACCTGCCGGCCACCGGCTATAGCCGGCAAAATGTCTGCCGGTCCCGTAGAAAAAGGGTAACTGTATTCCAGAGATTCTTGCCTATTTACGGTTTGTGAATCGGACCATTATTAAGGTTTCTACAGCATAGAACAGAAAGTGTAAATATTTTCTGTATTGTTCTTCAATAATGTACATATTAAAATGGTTGATATAATTGTAACGTGTAGGGGGGCCTGCAAAGAAAACAATCTGCAGGACCAAATGTCCTGCATGGTGAAAAAGTTTTCGAATAGACTGCAGTGCTACATAGGTGGATCATACTGACCCTTCAGGAGTGGGTCGGCTTGATGCTTGAATGCAGCACTGGAGAATTACTCGCCAGGGCTGCATCCATGCATCACGACAACCAAGGGCATGATGCACTAAGCTATCATGCTGTCCTTAAAGGGTTAAATGTAAGTGTATGTTGAGAGCTGACCAGCTGCTCCTCCCGACCACCAAAGGCCATCCCCCAGACTCATAGCCCCGGACAGCCCCTGCGTGGGAGCCAGGTCTTCAGAACTATCCCATCAAGGACCATATAGTGCATTAGTCCTCAAAGATATAGACAGAGATGCTGATTTGATGCATCACTCTGACCCTTCATAAGGCTTCCTGGCTTATACGATATCAAAGGGTCACTTGACACTGGCATTATTAGATGATGAAAACATATACATATATATAGATATAGATATAGATATAGATATAGATATAGATATAGAAAGATATATATATAGATATAGATATATAGATATAGATATATATATATATATAAATATATACATGAAGCGAAACGAATTATTCGGTCCTTAATCTCATCTCATGTCAGGTAGGCTTAGACTACACCCAATTTCATTCAATTCAATTCAATTCCAAATATGATAAATAGGATTTACTTATTCATACATGGACCATGCCTGCTCATCTTATAAATACACTATAACCGGAAGAGAGATAGTGTCAATCGAAGTCAATTGACGGAGTTAGATAACCATTACTAAGTAAGTGGCTTAAAGTAACACAGGAAGTCTCTGGTGGCAGACATGACTATGTAACATTAGCAAGGATTATATAGGGTATATTCTTCTTGACATTAGAGCAAAGTTTGAGACAGACACTGCTGTGTCAAACCTTTAGGGCCAAAAAGTACTATAACATGCCATGCCCTTTGACATTGATATATATATTTGAATCCATGCCGACCTACATGGTCTGATGGTTGAAACACCCTCTAGTGGTGGGAAGTTCAAATAATATAGATATAGCCATGGTGAATGGACAGACTGGTGCTGTTTTCATACAGCATTGCAACAAAGGACAACTCACATTAAACCCACTATTCTGCCTTTAAATAGTTAAAGCTTGACCATCATGGTTGAGGTGAGACCAAAAGAACTTTTGGATATAGTTCAGTTTTGATTCACAAGAGGGCTCTTAAGGGCTGGGAGCTCAGCTCTTACAGGCACAAGATAGGGTGAATATGTTGTAGCTGGACAATGCTCATGGTTCCCTGTCCAAACACTGCTACCCTCTGGTGGAACTGTTATTTTAGTCTATGTATGGAAAATGCTGAACCTATTCCCTGACAGCCCAGCTTTAATGGTTGGAAGCTGACACCTCTGACATTTACCAGTCTGGTCCTAACATGAATAGCAGGTGAAGGTGTTGTGTGATCACGCACACTTCATGGGCTGCATAGTGCTTTAATGTCTTTTAAAGACCTTCTTTTTTTTGTCATGATGCATTAATACACTGAAAAAGTAAACTTGTCACCAGAATCATCAAAGTGACTGTCATAAAATAAACAAGTCAAAAGTTGTCTAACAAATCAAGATATATCAGGTTACCATCCCACAAATAGAATCTGGAGCTGGCAAATGTCGGGTTTTGGGCTGGCACATGCCAATCGGGTCTTCTATCTCCAGCTAGAAGACCCGCTTCCTTGTCACTTAGACAAGTTTTTGGCTCCTTTATTTTATGACCGCCACTTTGAAGAGTCTGGAGACAAGTTCATTTTTTGAGTGTATATGTGTTAATCATGCATGGTGCAGATGCAACAAGGTTGATACACCCCCCAGTTGCTAACATAATGCACCAATAAAATGCTGTCATATTACTTGCCAGTGAAAGTGCAACATTATATAACCTGCTCTCCTAAAAGGGTTACATCTCTACGGGCCACAAATTGCTAGGGGCTACTACATGAATGCAGCCTTGCTGAGTAATTCACAGGGGCCGCACATATGTAGCATTTAATGTTGTGTTGAGAGCAAGATTTATTATTGAAGTATGTTGTCTTTGAATGGCTAATCTTCAAGCAGATAATGAGTGGTGTAGGCATATCAGTGTGACAACCTGCCTCCAAGTGTACCGCTGAGACATTATGTAGCCTGATATCTGGGGTAACTACGTCTGTGGGTGGCTATAGCGATGACTCGATTTTCTCCGTATGGGTGGCCATGTTAGTTCTGAGCTCGCAATCTATCGTGAGACTTAGGCAGTGACCAGACACTTACACACCATAGCTTCCAGGGAACAGGCTGCAATATGAGAGCAGTACCAAGGTCTCACGAGATTGCTGGTGTCAGTGTACACAGAGTGGCTGTGGGAGCAAGTCCGACCCCGGTAGAGGCCTATAGTGATGCCTCTGGTACACATGCCAGGGACAGAAGGCACTTGTATACACATCTACAACCTCAAACTGGAACTTTTGCTGGTTGTGGGCAATCCCTGTTCTTAGCTTGGAACCAGCGCACAGGAACCAGAACTGAAACCAGACACTATGATGGGAAAACTCCTTTCATACATTCTGGTTCGTGTTAACAGGTTCCAAGCTACTTGCAATGAATGCTAAGACCTAAGAGAGTTCAAGTTGAAGTTTATAGTGGTAGTTCCAAGAGCCTTCCTGTGAAAGGAGCTGGGAAAGACAACATACCTTTGGTGGCTCCATATCAGTTCTTTTTACAGAAATTTCTAGTAAAGTTCAGCTCGATACCAGACTTCCATACACCTTAGTTACCAGGAACAAGGTACATTTCGAGAGTAGGTCCAATATCTCAGAAGTGCAGGGGCACGAATATTAGTATGTAATCGAACAGCTATCAAATAGTGTGTCTGGCCGGAACCAGGGGTCGCTAGGAGCGCAGGCGAACAGTATAAAAGCTGCTTTCCACCCCCTGGTTCAGGCAGACCTTCTCAGGTCTCCGACATAGAAAGACTGTTTCCGAAAGCTATACATATTATTTGAACGATCCTGAAAGAGAATGATTTATCCGAAAGTTAGCATTTTTGTACAGGTTAGAGCTAAATAAACTGCCTCTCTTATCGTCACATCTCACAAAGAATTCTGCGGTTCGTGTCTTCATTTTGAATCATCGTATAAAAATAACGAACTCTATAGAAGCAAAGTTGGCCAGCTGACAAGAGTTTTCTTGGCTGTTCTACTTCTGTTCCACTGTTCATTTGTCTGAAAATGCTAGTAAGCATCATGCCAACCATTTCTGGGCTGTGTAACAACCTGATAAAATTGAATGAATGCAGCCCTGGCGAGGCCTGCATTTGTGCATGTTGTTAACAAAAGGCCAGAGCCTGTAGAAGCACCAATTACAGCCAGCAAATGTCCTCACAGAAACAAGACATAGAAAATCTGATATTGCCGCCTCACATTTCCAATAATGCATCAGGGCTTTGCACCAGGATGTTGACTGTGTTAAGTGAGGCCATAAACACATCGTCCACAGTCTTCATGTAATCAAGGCATGGTGACAAGGCTCTTTACAGTCTGTCACGGCCTGCCGCTCACTGTTTGTGTTTTGCAGGCCATCTCTTTGCTAAAATCCACTCTATAATAATACCCTAAAATCTAGGTTTTAAGCCAAAACCTATTTTTCATACACGCATTTTCTTTAGATAAACAAAATTCAACCCATTAGGCAGCAAAGTAGGGGGGGTGGGGAGGGCTTTTTGAAAATGAATGAAGTAACCCATGTTTTAAACTTTGAGTTTGAGTTTGGATTTTTATTGGTATTAAAATGTTTCATATACAATACAGACGTTTTTCAATCAATGCCAATGTATTCGAACCCACAACCTCCTGACTCCGGCGCCAGTGTTCTAACACTGAGCTACATCCCCATCCGACAACTTGACCACAGCCTACATTACTGGGTCGGTTTGGTGAGCGGAAGGTACTGAAATAATCGTACTGGAATAATCATGACAGTATTTAAGTATCAGATCAATGTTTGACCTACAGTATATGCAGCCCTTTGGTCAGTGACCTTATATATACAGTTAGACCTGACATACTGGGGTATATCCTATACAATATCAGTGTGACAGAGATCAGTATGACAGAGTCCAATTAAACCTTGCTTGGTGTCGTGTATGGAAACTCTACCTGTCAGTCCACACATCCTTCTATTACATGAAACATTAAGCTCGACAATGCGACCAGCGCCATTAGGGGCCGCACGGGGAACATGACAGATGCCATCAAACCTTAAGAGGCCCCTCAGTACTTTAATGCATTATGAGCTATGGCTCCATGATGACATGATGCATGAATATGTCTAATTGCCAGCATCGTATTTTAGGATCATGCCAAGCCTCATGGAGAAATGATTTGTCTACTGCATCCTCCGCCTAATGGAGTTAGACATAATTATTTGTAGCAAGATAAAGAATAAACAGAGGTTCTAAAAATGAAAGATGACCCATGAAACTACCAAGGAGGCCTCTGAGAAAAGACATTACCATTGCGTGGTTTTACAGAAACTGTTCAGACATTTAAATGATTGTACAATGAAAGCTACCGAGTAACTCTGCTGAGAAAGGGCACAGCATATTTAAGCACTTTGCTGTCCAGGAAGTGTTATCCAATTAGTCCTGTTGTATAAACAGTTCATAGAGCCTGCATCTCTGACGTCACATGACCTTTCCTGATGCACCCTGGGACATTATGGTCTGGTCTGGTATTCAGGACCTTCAGTAATCCCAGAATACACCTCTCCATGGAGACACATCCTGTTGTGGGCTTAGGACCACAAACCTTTGGCAATGGCATTCCCGTGCGCATAGTGTCTATGGAAAGAAGGCCGATCCATGTTGTAGCCCAGCTTCACCTTGCTCCATTTGTTACTCACTTATCACCATACTTGTTAATAAAAATATGCATTTCTACCAAGCTTTGCTCAATCTAAACTTAAAAGTGGTGATTTTGAGTTGAAATAGCATCAAAATAACCATATACAAAACATCTGCTTAGCTTCTAGGCTTTGCGTTGATCTACATATAAAAAGGAAGACCATCTGTAGTTGACAGGCCTTTTTAGTATAATCATCTCCTTTCAGGTCATTCCCTACAAACACACACAAAAGACATGTTGTGTGATGTCAAAAATAGAATAGTTGAAGACTTGAGAACAAGACAAGACCTTGCAGGTACATATTGTATTACTTTTACATTTTCCTCCAGGGTATATCTTAATGTATGAACTGATCTTGTACTATCCTTCAACTAGATTCATGGCGAATTCAGAGAAAATATGCTATTTAATATGTCCTGACCATACATGTTCAAAGGCACCAGTTTATCATGAGGCTATATGATAATTTAACGCATTACGTCCTACACACTCATGATACATGAATGCAGCTTTGATGAACAAGTTGCTAGTACTGCATTCATACACCATGCCAACCCAAGGTTGATGCACTCCCAATTCATCATTATGCAAAAAAAGTCATATAACAACATATACTCTGCTGGCCTTTAGAATATTTTAAGTTAAAAATGAGCAGTGTAATGTCCGGATTGAGTGATTAGGTTCCAACAATACCTGTTTCGGCAGATGAATCTAAAGCCAACTCAGGATAACATGGAAAATGCATCACTATTATTGCCAAATACTAGGTCAATAGTTAGGAATAGATCTCACAACTTTTCCCATTCAAGGTCTTTGATGGATGGCAGTCTATACAAAAAAATTTCAGCATGCAGGACATTCGGTCCTGCAGATTTTTTTCTTTGCAGGCTCGGCTCAATTTTTTTAGGCCCGGATATTGGTCCGATTTACAAGCCGTAAAAAATGGCATATAGGCATGAATCTTTGGAATACAGCCAGCCATTTGGGTCTTCAGTAACCCTTTTTCTGCCCTTCCGGCTATAGCCAGCGGCTGGCAGGTTTTCGTATAGACTGCATTAGATGGTTGAAAATAATGGGCCCTACAGATCCAGCAGCCAAATTGCAACAAATATTTTCATAATTTTTTACGGATATTTTATTCAACCTCTAATGAAATAACTATATATAAATTAAGTATCTATACATCATTTTAAATATAAGACAACAAGGTATTCAATAATTGAGGTACTTTAAAGGCTTTTCGTAAAATGGAAGCAATCAACAAATATTCAAGAATCACATGTTTTTTTCCACCTTTCTTCAATCAGATTGTCATACCTACCAGCCAGAAAAATGTTAACACGCTAAAAAAAAAGAAAGTGTGTTTCAGGTTACCCGACCATACCTAGCAAAACAGGGCCGACCCTAGAAATTCTTATCCAATTTTGAAAAAAATATGTATATCTTAAGTAATTTTGGGGCTATTTCAGAGTCAATTTGATGGTCCACGAGTCAACGCCAGTGTTGGCGGGTTAGCGCTGAAGTTTGCAAGTCAATTTTTAGGTACTTTTCATGCCATGGGATCAATCTGTCTGCATTAAAACAATTTTGGGGCTATTTCACAGTCAATTTGATAGCCCACAAGTCAACGCTGTTGTTGACAAGTCAGCACTGAAATTTACGAGTAAGTTTTTGGGTACTTTTCAGGCAAAAGTTTAAAAAAAAAATCTGACCTACCCTACCTAGATTTTCAGACTATGTAACCTGAAAAACACCTTTTTTTTTTTTGGCCTAATAAGTTCTCCAGATATGGCAAAACTAAATTATCTTTTCAATGAGACGATGTGGGATGCCAAATCTTATCTAGTCTGAACCTGAACCTGAACCACATGACATTATAATTGGAGCTTAGTCATGAGGGCTTAAAGTTGGCTAAGTTCAGTGTTAAGGGCAATTAAATTCAACACAATTTGGCATATGTTGATCTGGGCGTAAATTAGTACCTGCTATTGATTCAGATTTTCCACTTAATTTTTGTATTCGAGCATTTAATAGATCATCTAATTCAATGGATTTAATCTATCACACCTACCTGTGATGAAAATGATAATGATAAGCATACTTCAAATTATATTTCACCTAAAATAGGGTCAGCTGTGAGGAATACATTGTGATGTAATTGACTAAAAATGCCTAAAAATATCAAATGACTATACGAGTACTAGCTGCAACTCTTTTCATGAGCCCTATCCCTACCAGAATGCCTGCAAAGGTTTTTAGTCATTATCCAACAACAGGATGTGTCTCAATGAAGAGATGTATTCTGGGATTACTGAAGTTCCTGAATACCAGGGCAGACCATAATAACCCACAAATGAAGAGTATAATAAAGCCCATCTGGAGTTGACAGGCCTCTTTAGAATATATTCTTCTCCCGAGGCATTTTCTCCAAACAAAAAGGAATCTGGTGCCATAAAAACCAAAAAATTATACAGAGGGTGCTCTGCTGCCTTTTAAAGGATCCACAGTTCAAAATGATTTATTTTGATGTCCAGATTGAGCGATACACTGCGACAATACCTGTATTGGCAGATGACCCTGAACCTCACTCAGAGAAATATGGAAAATGCATCAACATTATTGCTCATCCGTTATTAATAGCTGACATGGATAGAGCACTAGATGATGAAGACAGAGGTCCAAAGGCCTCATGTGTATAGGTATATTTGCGGATAAATATACCAAAGGCACGATAGCCCTATATCAGAGTATAGGTAGGGGTATAGACTCACTGTAGAAAGTTAGTTTCCATGTTTTTAGGTTTAAAGTATATTCTACTGTGGGTTTATAGCGTATTGTAGGTGAACACTAGAATCTACTGTTAAGCTACAGTATTTTCTACTGTAAACCCATTCTACAGCATTTTACTGATCATGAGCATCTACAGTAGAACCTACTGTGTACCCATATACTTCCCTATATATATATTCATGCATCATGTGATTGCTCAGGGAGAGATTTACTCTAAAGGCCAGTTTTATGTGCCAATACAATTGTGGCGAGTCACTTGCCTGCATTGCATTCTTTAATACAATAACAAAATTTGCTTTAAAGCAATGTGCCATCCAATTAAGAGTTAAGCGGATTCATCCATCCTAAGAGTGTACTAATACCACAAAGTACTTTACACTTCTTGCCTCACAAGCCAATCTATATGCCTTTTTTATAGCCCTTAAATAACAACTGTACCATGCTCAAATGCTCTAAGGCTGTCGTCATCCAAATTCTCAAGTTTGAACGATTCATTATGCTTAATAGCAAGCGGTGAACGATTCATGAAACCCTTACATATAGCAGTGAATGATTCAGTCAACCCTTATATAAAGCAGTGAATGATTCATGCAGCCCGTACATATAGCTGAATTGTCCAGGTGTATTGCACACCCAGAAAGCTCTTGACGAAAGCAAAGCTCTGGACGAAAGCTCTGGATGAAAGCCATGCTTTAAACATAAAGCATCCCCCAGAATTTGAGGGTCAAACAATTCACACTGGACGATTCTCAAATTCTTTGCATATTTAGCAAAAGTGCAATCGTTTCCCATTAAGAAATGCGCGCTAGATGAGTTTGCCCGGGCTATATTCATACATCATAATAACCGTATAAGTGCATCAAGCCTCTATGGTCCACATGATACATGAATGCAGTACTGTTAAGTAACTCTGCAGAGTATAATTACAATTAAGGGCAGGGCGCATTAACACATTAAGCCAGGCTTAAAGAGATAATGAGATACACGTTAATGGGATATCAACTGGTAATGGGAAGCAGCTCAGATTACTAATATGTTGTCATTATAATGAGGCTGATAGCCGATTATAAATATCATAAGATTACTCCTATATCCTTTCAGCTGTATCCACTGAAACGTGTAGTCATGATGCAGCAATGCAGTACAGGCGTATAAGTCGTCATGATACATGAAGGAAGCAATAAGGGGCTATATGCCAGGCATGTACCTCTCGTCAAAAAGAAATGTTTGTGTCAGGGTAAAGTGAGTGGCATGGGAAGGCGTGTGGGTTTTTCCTTCTTTTTGATTTTTTTATGTGTATGGATTGGGGGATAAGGTGGGATATAAGGGCAGGGGTGTGGTGAGTAATTGCCATAATCTAAACTATTCCAAATCAGCTATTTTGCTCAGCGAGAAAAAGGGAACCAAGGGGAGGTCACTGTGACTGATGAGGGAGTCCCCTTATGTTATCCTATAATGGAAGCGTAAATAATTTCACGTGTATAACTTTTTTGCGAAATTGATAAAAAGTACAATTTCGCTGGTATTCAAATTTGTGAATTTTGAAATATTGTAGTTCTTTCACTACAGTAGATAAGTAATTTCTCTGTACATAGTGTCACGGATTTTTCATTTCCGCTCAACCTCCCCCCAAGACCATTGAAAAATTATTCCTGTTACTACATCAAAAAGATTCAAAGGGGCAATATCACCACTCACACTTAACCACGTATAGTAAACTAGAACAGTACTAGAAAATCTAAATTGAGAATGCTGCTTTAAGTGAATGAATGCATGAATATTTGCATTGAAGTTCATTAAATATGCGTTAAAGAACACTTTCAGCATATTCAACTCAACTATATGCCTCGTAAAGCCATTTCAATGCCGCTATAGCACTTCTGGGATATTAACAAGGCATTACTGAACTTAAAGCCGCTTAAGTGTACCTGTAAGGCATCTTTAATTTGCTTGAATGAAAGTATCCAGGGAGTGTTACAAAATAATTTTGTCAAAAATGTGGGTAATTGCCTTCATACTGTGAGGTGCTGACAGGCAGACTACATGTCCTAACACACTTCTGTACAGCGGGAAACACTCCGTGTGTAAATTGGCGCGTTGACATTTAACCCTTTAAGGGCCACATTGTGCTTGGGTATGTCCTTTGTTACATGAATACAACGACGGTTATTCTACTTGCCAAGGCTGCATTCCTGCATCATGCCTTCTCTTGGGGAGTGTATGCAAAGGGTGAAGACATTGTGAAGCTTGTATAATTTACTATAGAATGGATTTACAGTCGAATCTACTGTATATTTACAGTATATTCAACTGTTTACCTACAATAAACTTTACACCTACAGTAGAATTTACTGTACACCTACACAAATGGCAACCAACCTTTTACAGTGTAGTGACTGGGCAAAACTATGGCCAACGCCTGTAGGAGATGCTCTATGATGTTCTCTCTTGTCATGATGCATGGATAAAGCCCTGTCAAGTGACTGGCCAGTGCTGTATCAAATCTTAAAGATTGTATGTCACCTAAAATTCGTTCAATTTCTATTGATGTCATAATACTATTGTACATCCCATGCTATAAATACTCCCTTATTTTTTAAAGGATGGGATATATCTAAATCTATCAAATTAGCATATTTAGTGCAATCATTTTTACTGTTGGTCGACACTGAAACTTTATACTTTCTTGGTTCGGTGCTTTCTCTATTAGCGTAGTTCCTGTTATGCTCACATAGGGGGGACATTGAATCAGTGTGTTGAATAAGCAACATTGTTTTCTATCTCAATTCATGCATTCATGGACACATATATTTAACATTGGGCACGGCATATCAGCTAAAAATAATAACAAAACCATTGACAATTAAATTATATCTATTTTGAAGAAAAGGTTTGGGAAGTTTTTTTTAGCTTATATTCCATCTTTAAGCATCATGCTGACCCTGCAGGGCTGATATCTACTCCTGAAGGGTTGGCATGATGCATGTCTGCACTCTCAGGGCTGCATTCATACATCATGAATAGAATGCCAAAACACCGTGCGGCCCTGAGAGAGATTAAAATCTGTTTATCAGTTTACTGATCCCAGACGAGGTTCAAATTTTTGTGGTCAGATGAAGTTAGAGAAACTATCTGTTTTTCTGTTATGAAATTGATTTCCATTTTCTCGTTAAGGTTAAAAACTTAATTGAATTGAGCATTGCGTGGTAGTATTTCATGTTTAATTAGCGTTTTTCAGGATGTCAGAAGCATTTTGTTCGTCCTGTTTTATTAACATGATTTTTACATCCGCATCGTCCCATATTAAATCTCATAGACACATGCTATAGAGCACGTTTCTTGGTTTTCTATTACCTGGATTATGGCTAGTACATTAGATGAGTGGGCTCAAAAATACGACATCTGGAAAAAAATGTCTAAAAAAACCATACTTTCTTTGCTAAAAAAGGTTGTTTACTCTCATCTCCCCCTGATACTGCTTGTAAATCTGGTCAGTTGTGAGGCCATGGTGAACATTTAGGAGGGAATGCATTGAGCATTAGAAGTGTAGTTGGTCTAGTACTACTAGTGTGAACGCATGAGAACAAAAACCAGACAAGGTAAAATTAGACTTTAATATACGGCGACTTTATTGACTGGAAAATGCTCAGGTAATATTTACTGGTATAATGCTCAGTCATACAGTGATCAGAACTGGATCTCAAATAATACAGGGAAATAACACTACATCATAGAGTTAAACCCGGAGTGCAGGGTGGTGTTGCCTCAGCAGTTCCAAACCTGACTGACTTCTCTGGGGAAGCAGTCCACCTTATATACAGGCTTGCAGGGATCACCTGACCACACCGGCAGAGCCACCTTTTGTTATGATTACGTAACATGTTATGAAAGCATTACCAGGATGTAACCAAAGGTAGTACCGGTAACTACTAAACTATGATAAAGACGGTATATGAAACGGACCATCGGTACTCATTAAGTAATAAAATATGTTATGAATACAATCATAGAACCCATGTTATTTTACATCATAACAACATACAATAGATATACCACACATAACAGTTAGCAGCATAGCTACCCGTTACAGAAGTAAACAGGGACAGGCGTCTAGATGAACCCTTACTTTAGTTGCAGCCATAAAAAATACAGCCCCTCGAGTGCTTATCGCCCATTGGTAATTTTGCAATATTGTTGTTGACAATCTTCATTGGCTGAAAATTTAGAACATACAGGTAGACTTTTTTTTTGAAGGCTCACATGAGATTTCAATGTGATATCAACCGTCTTTTAAATCTTATTTTGCAATTGTGTGTGTAAAATAGGGTTTGCACAATTTTATTTGATGAATTTCAGATGAACCAACCATACTTTTTTTTACGGTAACCAGTCTGTAAAAGGTTTAAGTCATTCATTGATCATTCATCAGTTTAGAGACACAGCATATTGTTGAGTAGATGCAGGTATGTCGTTGGCACTGTCTGGTTACCAAGGTTATAGAGGTTATTCAGTACTATGACGCAGACAACGTGACAAGGATGTGTAGGCGAGAGGAGGCAAGTGCAGCAGGGAGGTATATTTAGCACTTTTAGGATACCATTAATTCAAAAAGGATCTAAGGAATGTTTTAAAGAAGTTTTAAAAAAAAACGTTAAAAAACGTTAACTACCATTGCTCTCAAAATAAATGATTTCTTCTAATATTTGATCTTAGAGAACTACTTTTATTTTTATCGTTGAGAATTCTATACTTTAAATACTAGCTCCCCCTACTTCACTGTTCAGTTCTAAATTATGTAAGATATATTAGGTAAATATTACGAGTAAATCTAGATACTTTTGACTCAAGATAGGCAACCACCTTAAAGGCCGCATGGTGCATTAGTATGTTATCCAGTCTAGAAAGTTGGTTGCCTCTTTTAGGTATACAACTGAATCTACTGTAGGTATTCAGTCTAGTGTAGGTACACATTAGAATCTACTAATAAAGAATCAAAATTACTGATTAGGTTAATCACTGGTGACTGAGGTGTTAGACAGCACTGACTAAGATAAGAATATCAGTGTAGATTAGTGAGTAGGATACCTAGAAACGCATGAGGCCAAACAAAAAAAAAGTTATATGTTCAGGTAGCCCGACCGACCCTATCATTTTGGCCCGACCCTAATCTTTTCAGATTCATTTTTAAAGTGAGCCCAGATAGAGCCTAGCTTCATGCCCACGCAGTGGGCATGAAGCTAGGCTCTGTCAATCACTTTATGCAGTGGTCAGAATTCATGGGCGATTTGCAGCACTCAATTGACAGATTTAATGTCAGTTTTCTAAGAGGTTGATTGATAAAACTCTACAAAGAAGAGATATGTCATCTGCGCTCATGAAAATCTATCATTCACCTGAAGATGGATTGAAAAATAATTAGATCTGTCATCGTCAACGATGACAGATGTCTGCACAATGTAGTAAAAACTCTGAGAGTGTACAAAATGGCTGACATTATGTACATTTTCACATTCTCCAAACACAGTAGAGCACTCCTGTATGTTTTCAATACGACTCCACTAAACCTCTGAGTGGAGAGTGTAACAGTTAGTGACGTCACAGCACCAGTGACGTCACTCTCTTAGCGACGTCGCCACGTCACCAAGCAACGTTGCTACGTCACCTAGCGACGTTACTACGTCACCAAACAGTGACGTCATGCAGTCTATGTTGTGGTCAGAGTCGGCAGTAGTTTGTGCCCAGAGTCGGCAGTAGTTTGTGCCCAGAGTCGGCAGTAGTTTGCTGTCAGAGTCGGCAGTAGTTTGCTGTCAGAGTCGGCAGTAGTTTGCTGTCACATTCGGCAGTAGTTTGCTGTCACATTTGGCAGTAGTTTGCTGTCAGAGTCGGCAGTAGTTTGTGCCCAGAGTCGGCAGTAGTTTGCTGTCACATTCGGCAGCAGTTTGCTGTCACATTTGGCAGTAGTTTGCTGTCAGAGTCGGCAGTAGTTTGTGCACAGAGTCGGCAGTAGTTTGCTGTCAGAGTCGGCAGTAGTTTGCTGTCAGAGTCGGCAGTAGTTTGCTGTCAGAGTCGGCAGTAGTTTGCTGTCACATTCGGCAGTAGTTTGCTGTCAGAGTCGGCAGTAGTTTGCTGTCACAGGCGGCAATAGTTTGCTGTCAGAGTCGGCAGTAGTTTGCTGTCAGAATCGGCAGTAGTTTGCTGTCAGAGTCGGCAGTAGATTAGTAGTTTGTGGTCAGAATCGGCAAAAGTTTGAAGGGCTCACTTTTTTTCCAGGGAGGCTACCAATTTTAATTTAGTCTTTTCCTGATCTAGGTTATCACCAAAGGGGATAGGACTTACCTTCAGCTATCCTAATTGTCACCCTTTGAAGGATAAGAAGAGTGGACATCTTTTTTATGACAAAAACAGATCTGATAATGGCTTGATTAGACAGATATTTGTTGTACACTATCAAATGACCACCCTATACAACTTGATTCTCATATACAGCTCATCTCAAGACCCTAAAAATGAATCCTAAAAAAATAAAATGGACCGACCTACCCTAGTTTTTTTGACCATGTTACCTGAACACGGGTTATTTTTTTGTTTGACCTGGTGGTTTCGGGGGTACAGTAATGCACTGAGTCTGAGTATCTAATACCTAAAGTGATAGTGACAGTTTGAAGTCAATTGACAGGACAAGATTATCATTACAAAGTAAGAGAAGAGGCGAGCCTCCGGTGGCAGACAGGACCGTGTTATATTACTGTAAACGGCCAGACACATCTGTGTTAACCCTTTCAGACAACAAAGTGGTTTGAATTGATTCTATTCCCCAGTGCTGCATTCATGCATCATGGCAAAAAAGGGCAGTGCTGCATTAATACAGTATTTTGGAGTGGTCAATTTTTAACAACAGGACGGGTGGTGAGATTTAGTGCGGAGAGCTTGAAAATTCCCCCTTCCCTAGAGGAGTACAAATTTGTTTGCTCTCTCATCCCTTTTCAGGCTGGCAATATGAACCTTTCTGCCAGACCGGCAGGCATTTTGACGCCTATAGCCGGTGTATGTGGGCGCAGTGGGTATACCAACAGATGGCACCCCAAATCAGCTAATGGAAAATGGCCCTTAACAACTCATTATTATATTGAGATCATGGCCAATTGGGCTGCCAACTGTAGGCTATACTATAAGCCTGTACATTGTTTATTTCCTACCGTATCTTCCGAAAGATATAACGACAGCTCCATGACTAATCAGTGGGTGCAGTGGTTATACCGATGGATGGCACCCCCAAATCAGCTTATGGTAAAATGGCCCAAGCTGGCCCCACCTCGACCTCTGTTCCCGAGCGTCATCACTGGCACCAAAGGTTGCTGGTTAAAATAGTTCCTGTCCGCTTGGTGCTGTTGTATTAAAAGTGCAGATGGGTACCGCGTAGGAATCCCCCCCAATATACGGGGGAAGTGATGCGGTCATGGCCCCTCAAATACCAGCGATGTCGCTCGGAGGCGTCCAATGACGAGTTGGGGCCAGCTTGAAAATGGCCCTACAGGGTTAGGCTGGTTAGTGTTAATGAGGTAGACATGTACAGGTACGTGTGACAGGCTGCCTCTCACTGACGCAGCATCAGGGGGGGGGGGCAGGCCGCGGCTACTACCGGTGTGAAACGCATGCGTAACTTTATCCACTTACCTGTTAGCACTTCAACCCAGCATGTGTGGTAAAATGCCATAATACTCTAATACTACTGCATGTGACAAGTATTCAATGCTACATCCACTGGAAAAAGACTCTCCCCTTTGAGTCTGATACATATTAGAGGCCTGGCAATGTAGGAGAATAGAGAAATTTATGCTAGTTGATCTGACATTGGGTTTTCAATAAAGCTTGAAATCAGTCGATTATGAACTGTTTCTGCAAGAATTTAAGGGAAGTCCCACTGTAGCTAAAATTGGAAATAAATGAAATGATGTATGATATTTTAAATTGTCAAGTGGAGCATCAGTAATTGTGGATGAAAAGAATGTTTTAGATTGTGTCTAATCAGCATAGTACCCCCATGAAGCATAGAAGCTAGTTCCCCTAAATGCCAGTGGTGCCACCACTTGATTGCTCTCTCTCCACTATATGCTCCCTTGGATACTGCAGTGGTTAATATTACGCATGCATTTGCCACCAGGGAGGGCTGCGGCGTCCCCCCCCCCGCCCTGTTCTCCCTGACACATCATGTAGCCTGATATCTCGGCTAACTATGCCTGTGGGTGGGTCCACTCCTGTAACCACAAGCTTTAACCCCCAGCGTCCCTATGTATAGGGCTGAGTACCTGTCCCCGCTCCACTCGGACTGCTGCTGGAGGGGTATCGAGACCTGCGCCTTTAAACCCCCACCGCTCACATAAATAGCATTCACCTTCGGTATAAGCAAACGACCTGTCAGACCATATTTTGTCAGAGTGAAGCAGAATTTCAAATGTCTAATAAAATAAAATAAAACAAACCAGCCATGTATAATACATATAAAACAATCAAGGTAAAAGTAGTTGTGTAGCCAATAAGTAACCAATAAGTATTACATAAAGTAAAAAGTATAACTGTCGTAGGAAGCTATTACCAGCTTATATATCCCTGTAGTGAGTCAGGAACAGGTATAGAATTAATCCTGAATTCAATGCTAATGCTATTAGTAATATTTTAAGATATAATTGTGACCTTGCATGTTTGTAATTGTAGCATCTAATTTCATTCAGATTCCCCATATTGGCAGTTACCCAACTCCCAGCAGGTCAACATCAGCTCGCCCCACTGTAGGTAATATTGCTAGACCTCGGCTGCAGGAGTGTATTAACTTTCCCATTAAAGGCACATCATCTGGACAGCCTGGGAATTCGGTCGCAATAACAAAATATGGAAAATCTGATATTGCAACATCAGATTTCCCATAATGCACTGGGGCTGTGTACCCGGATGTTGATGGTGTTTAGTGAAGCCATAAACATCCTTAGTCCGACTGTGACAGGCACAGGGTGGCAGGTCCTTTTACAGTCTGTCACAGTCTACTGATCGCCATTTTGAAAGGTAGGCTCTAACTGGGGCAAAAGTAGGTTGGGCTTCACCAGAAGCCCCTTTATATATACCCTAGAACCTCTTTTATAGGCCAAATTCAAACTCACTTATTTTTCATGACAGAGATTCAACATTGTACTTGACAAAGATCGTTATAAAATCATTACACCTACACAATAATAAGGTAAATTTATGTTAGGAGGGGGAATTTCATCGACTGACCCAGCCATATTAAGTTCTCGTTTAGAAGCCGTGGGTAGTACGCAAGTCAGATCGTCAATGCAGTTTATAGGATCACCGCAAAGTCGAGATGAGGCTAATTTATAAGTGAGTTCTTGGAAGCGTACTTCAGTACTAAAGTTGCAACAATGAGACCCCCTCTGTGCCTTATAGGACTTTCCCTAAGTCTAGCTGCAACTTATACAGTAATTTGTGACTTACTGTATCTACAAGTTCCTAGTCAGTGTCTACAGACAAGTATAAAACGGTTGGCCATACGTTATAGCCTCAGAGAAGTCAAGTGCCGTTCGTTATAGAGGAACGGTGCACGTTGAGCATGGTGCCATACAGCCATAAATTGGTCAAGGGTCTGTCTTAGCCACAGGAAATGTACAATGTGATGGTACCTGAGTTTATATAATGTTATATCGCATATATAACCGTTTTATAAAGACAATCGATAACTTGTTCTTCAGTCTTGACTCTCTATGACTCGATGACGCATGATGGTCCCAAGCCTTCTAAAGGCTCACGACCATCATGCAGTATTGAGTGACACTAACAGAGAGTCTCAACCTGAAGAACATTGTTTTCTATTCTCTAAGTAGACCCTTCATACTGGGATCTATCCTGTACGTCCATCATACTCACAGTGTAACCAACTCCAGTTGAACCTGGTATTGTGAAGCAGAACTGTAACTGTCAGTCCACACATCCTTCTATTACATGAAACATTAAGCTGGACAATGCGACCAGCGCCATTAGGAGCCGCACGGGGAACATGACAGATGCCATCAAACCTTTACATGCAGCCTAGCACTTTGATGCATTGTGACCTTCATAATGCTAAGCGATACAGCCCTCGCGAGTCTGCTCGACGGGGTCGCATTCAAACATTTTCCCGACCCTACGGGGTTGATTGATATACTCCTAAACCGTTGGCATGTTAAATAAATAGGCTTGTCAGGGTTGCATTCATACATACAAAAGTAACATGACGACAAAGGATGAAGCACATTACAGCACTATGCGGTCCTCTATAAGGGGCTTACCCATTAAGGACCCATGTCGATAAAATATGACATTTGTTGTCATGATGCACCGATGCAGACTCGGCGAGTGACTCACCAGTGCTACATTGGTGCATCATGCAAACCCTTTGGGAGTGTCTCAATTCCATAAGGTCGTCATGATGCTTGAATGCAGCACTGGCGAGTTACTCACCAGGGCTGTATTCATGCATCATGATGACAAAGGGCACAGCACATTAAAGCACTATGTGGCCCTTTATAAGGGGGTAATGTGGCCTGGATGTGGTGTCTGACATCATGGCACCACAGGGTGTACACAGGCAGCTGCAGAGCATGAAAGCTTTCGATGAAGTTTTTTTTAACATTGCTAAAATGTGACTGACAAATACATAGATATAACCCCAAAATCTTGCACTCTAATTCACATTATCTGAAAGATAATTGTCCTGTGAATCTCCTGGTAAAAGATGTTTGCAAACATAATAATTACGGAAAATGTTATTAGGGTTATGCTAAAACCAACGTAAGCACAACGTAATTATGAAAAGGTCACCCTTTCTTGGTGCATTGGTCTAAAGAGCCTCCTCAATACTTGCTGAAACTGAATCAGCCAGCGGCAGGGAATTTCTGACATTGAGTGAGTTTTGGTCATGTAGTGCCATTCTAACGGTTAAGGTCATATTCATAGTAAGAAAGCTACATTTGAGATTAATCATACAAATAATTCATGTGTATGTGCCCGCTCGGCTAGGGAAGCCAGAAATTCTAACGTCCTTACCCCATAATGTATATCTACAGTTAAATGGCACTGGTTTAACTAATAGCTGAGTAGACTAATGCTGCTGCATTCATAGATAAGGAGGATACTAATTTAGACCAAGTGGTTGATACACACACGCAAGAAGGGTCAGCATGTCACATCAATGTAGAAATATTTACCAGTACTGCGCTCATGCATAGAGAGGAAAAACAGCGTCAAGCGCCAGGTTGCCTCCAGAATGACTCCCCTGTTTAGGGGATCTAGTTCGCCTAAGGGAGCCCAGGTGACTCGCTGGCTAACCTAAGGGAGTCACCGGAGGAGTCATATAGCTCTCTCTGGGTCTCTCTCTGATTCCCGAAGGTAACTCCCTTTGATTAGCCAGAGAGTCACCTAGGCTTCCTTATGTGACCTGGACTCCCCAGAAGGGGAGTCATTCTCGAGGCAACCTGGACTCCCATTTTCTCTGTGTAGCTACCCAGAGTGGTGCTTAGCAAACAGGGACACTTGGAACAATCTAAGACAACTTCCTCTTCTATAAAAGTATTGATCCCCTTTTCTGCAATAATAAGTGCCACCGAGTAGAAATAGTGATTACTGAAGACTATGGACGCACTGTAATGGTTTCATGCTGCACCGGCTAAGTGGGGGGGGGGGGGGGGTGGCCATTTATGTTATATTTGTTTGGGTTGCGCTTTTTGGATGGCATTGGTGAAGATTGAATCAGATTGAAACGGACATAATGCAATGGTTTGGGAGACAGGGGTGGGGGGGGGGGGTTGGAGAAAGCGGAGACACTTAATGGAATCCAAAGTACCTCGCTTGCATTCTCAAATTCTCAAATTACTACTGGTCTGGTTATAGCATCCGAAAATCATCAACTGCCATTGGCCTGAGTTATTGTCCCAGGTTTATCTATTACAGGGAAGGTATGATATTAGTAGTCAGGCCAGAAAAAAATGTTTGTTTCAGGTAACATGGGAAGAAACTCTAGGGTCGGTAGGTCGGATTTTTTTTTCTAACATTATTATTAGCCAGCCCCTCTACAGACTCTAAAATTGACTCAAGAAGTGTAAAAAGGTGGAGCTTTTTAAAATTGTATAAATCTGTATGTACCGTGCTACCTTGCTATTTTATGAATACAAGATTCGTAATTCCTCTGTATATAAACCCTAAAATTGAACAAGAAAAAGTTAGGACCACATCAATATCGATATTACTCCCATGATGCAGTTCACCCGAGGCAATTTTGTTGGGTCCTGGTCGGTAGTTACGTTACCGCCCTGCGCCATGTTGCTCTCTCGCCAAAACTTGGTAGGCCCAACCTTGACTGGGATAAATTATGTGCAGCAGCGAAGCTGCTTGTAAAAATATGAAAATTTCTTCAAAATTGAACAAGCCAAGCTTCCTGACTAGGGACAGTGCAAGTAAATAGACCCACACTTCCACATCTGCCACTCCACTGGCAGAAGAAATCTCGGTGTGTTTCAATAAGCTCTAAACTCTAGGCAATTTCATTTCTTCATTTCCTTAGCATTTGTTAGTGGTGGAATTTGAACGATCATGATGGCGTGTGGTAAAAGTTTTGAATGTGTCAGCGGATATTAGATGCTCATTTATGTATGTGTTTCCTGCTTTTCATTGAATTATCTTGTCACTACTCTGAGTTGAGTTGAGTTGAAATTCGTTCATTTAGACTCTATAAAGTAGGCCCGGGGCCTGTTTGCTATATATGCTTGGTGCAGAATTCATACATTATGTAAAATAACAGTTTGTTCTCCTTAAGGGAGTACTTCAGGAATATGTCTGCAATGTATCATCCCGTGGCATGATGCAAATGTAATGGGATGGTACAGTCATGGAAGTACAATATTCGTTCATTATAATCCTTATAACATCACATAGCCATCCTAGTAAATGGATGGTAATATTTAGAATGTTAGTTATTGGGGCTTGTGCCCAATTGAAAAATGTTATTCCAGAAACTTTTCTGGGGTTTTAGTAAACAGAAGATAGATGGGACAGTTGTTTTTTTGTCCCGACACAATGTTAGTGTGTCAGGGCACGATGTTGATGTGTCAATACAATGTGCTAAGATGTTTATAGCACAGTGTATTAAATAGCAAATTCTGAGATGTTTCACAATTATTTTCTTTAGTGTTACTGCGCTGGCTGTATCTCACGAAGTCTTGCCAAGTTGAAACTCTTTAACCAGGTGCAATCCTTGACCGGCTTGACAGAAAACAGTTTATTTAGGATTAAGATTTAAATTACTAACTTTTTCAGGCAATTTATATCTCCATCCAAACAAACCGATTTCTGTCAAGCCAGTCAAAGATTGCACCCAGTCAAAAATGCACCCGGTCAAAAACTTTCAATTTGGCAAGAATTCGTGAGACACAGCCAGCTACTCCTTCTGTGACAAAGTTAGTTGTGTTCTCTAAACTCCCACTAGGTGTCTCTAGGTGACCTGTGGGGTAATGCCAGCAGTACTCACTAGGGGCCAGCACTATCTTCACTCGCCTCGCACCCTCCCTCCCTCCTTCCCACCCTCCCTCCCTCCCGGTGTCCCGTGCCTGCCTGAGGGTATGTCCTCTATCCTACTGGTCCCATCCTCTCTCCTACTCGTATTTCTGCATGATCTTTAGTTGAAATGAATCAAACAACACCACACGAAAGTTACTTTTACTGTAGAAACGGTCTTCAGATGATAAACACTAGCTTGTATAAATATTGTGTTTAAAATCTAAACTATAAGTGTGTAAACGCTAACCACCGTTTTCACTTTCTGGTAATGTGTTGATAGACCCGCCATGCCTGCTGTGTTTTGGCTCTCTGATAGTTAGTGCCCGTGGCAGGAGCTGATTCCACATACTACTACCGTTAGTGTGCGTGTATCACAGCAGGTGGCGCCGAGGTAACTCAGCCTGGACATTCTGCAACAGAGAGAGCGCTCAGAAGGCCTCTCTGTGCGGTTCAGTTCTCTTAGCCGAAGAATCACTCTCTAATCAGACTCATGGTCTAGACTTGAATTCAAGTGGATAGGTTAACATACATTATGCATTGGTGGATGTAGATAACCGTATACATACAGAAGGGTGCATGACTACGACTGGTCCCTCAGGTTGCTGTCTAAGCCTCCTAGTCAATCCATAAACGTCCCTGAAGGTCTAACGCTACTACCATTTAATTCATTTTACTAGGTGGCTATTAGCTATGATTAGAAATGGTCAATTTTTCTAAGTTTTTATGTCCAAAGGGTGGTTGTGAGACATAATGAAGAAAGGTACAACGACTTCTATAAATTGTAAAGCTGGATGCTTTAATCTTTGATTATTGAATATTTATTTTTTGCGCACAAGCCATTACTTGATAACACAAGAAAATAATGTTGCATAGAATTCTGTTACATTTTAAAATATCATGATCTAATTATACTTGATCCGATATTTCTGTGGATTTTATTTCTTGTAGACCTAATATTGCATTAGAACAATGTCGCATAGTTGTCTGGAGCAGAAACCTTTGGAAATTAATTAAAGTGAATTCATATGAAAAGCCAATTTTCCCGTTTCCGAAAACAAGAAAGATGGGGAAACTATTCTGAGCTGTAATCTGCGTGATGGATGTTGAATAAGTTTGTAGCACGCATTATACGGACATTGTATCATCAAGATGCAATCCTGGCGAGTAATTCTACACTGTTGCATTGACGCTTGATGCCAGGCCCTTGTAATGGCAAGGGGCATATAAAGCGCATGAAATCATGATTTACCCTCAAAGTGACATGGTCTCTATGACTGTAATTCATGTGCTAGCTACATTATTCAATCTCATTCCACAGAATCCAGCTTAGAATTTGAATAATAATCAGATCATGGCTCAATTTACTAATTTCGGAGGGCAAGCTAGAATTGTACTAACATTTAAAACACATTTAAGCAGGATTTAAATTATGAAAGAAATCGGACCATGTCACTTTGAGGGGCTGGATATAAATCATATGTATTCAATTGTCCTTATAGTGTTATTTACTGTTGTACATTGCAGAGGATCTGGCATTGACTACATCGGTATGACTCAATATCCGGGGTACCAACACCAACAATCACCACTCAACGCCCCTGGACACAGCCAAACAATCCCATTACATCAGGCAATACCAGGGATGATACACTGGTGACTCTGTCATCGGCACAAGCAAGGCTCTGGTAACCTCAGAGGCGAGGAAATAAAGACTAGTAAGGAATCTCATATAGGAGTTTTCCCCAAATAAATCGTGCATACATACGTAGCCGCATACTGCTATAGCAGTGCCTAGAGAGATGGATTATTTAAACAGTTACGGGAGGTAATGTGTATCATAAGGTCACAGTGTATTCTCGGAATAGGAGTTATCAGTGAGCACAAATTTATCGAATATCATGAAAATGAATAAATTTGTTTAAACAAAAAAATGTGTGGCTACCACAGGAGCCTGCACAGGAGCCCAGTGTATGTGTTAACTACTAGTTACAATACAACGTGCAAGGAAGAGTGTCACCAGTGACAGTGGTATTGTGTAGCACAGGGAACCTGCGTACTCCCAGAAAACTACTACCAGACTTACCAGTGTACAATAAGGACGCCCCCCCCCCCCTAGCGGATGCATCTCACACCTACCCATGGCCATGATGACGTCACAACCCTGTCATGTGACGTAACCGCAACTAATTACTTAAGCATAATTAGCAGGAATTCTTGGAATACCTGTATTAATGACCTGATTAATACGCCCCACTTATACCCACTGGTGGCAATCAGTGTAGACCTGAGGACGCGGTCAGGGACCTACCTGTGTTACCATGACAACAGTATAATTGGTGTCTATGTGTGTTGTCTAGTTACCTAATTATAGGTCGATGTAACGGTGAGGTGTGGCACCCTTAATGACTGTAAATCCGCTTTATTACGGTTCTTTGGCTACGAATTAGCACCGCTCATTTGAATGGATGAAGATTATAATTAGGCCCTGGGCGGTAGAGGTGGTCCATGTTAGAGAACCTAAAATGACTATTTTTAACGGCTTTGTTCATCTACTTATGTTTTCACGGTGACTGCCATCCGTCATTAAATGCTATTGCACTGGATGAACTCCTTGAGTAAGGGATAGCACATTTAATTTGGAATTATCTCAATATTATCCGGCATTTTTGGATTACTGATTTACTGAAAGGGAAGAACACCTACGGAAAGTCAATATAATTTTCATGAGTGGCCACAATTTGGTTGGTGATCGCGGATTATATACCACTACCTGGGTGTGAACATCTCTGCCTGAATTATCTCTGATAATATTTCAATTATTCATTTCACAACTAAAATTGATTCTCAACAGTGCACTGTCCCTGGTTTATATATTTGGAATATTACCAGTGCTGTTACACAAGACCTATAATCAATGAATTGAGGTTTATCCGAGACAGGCTCTTATTTGAGGGAGAGTGGTAAAACCAAGAAACTGCAAGTTTTATTTTTGCACTAGTCTAGTCAACTCGTGACTCAGTCGTAATAGGTGCGGGTCAAGCTCTGAGAGAGTAATCGATACATTTTAAATCCCAACTCAGAGTTAGGCAGGCACACAAAGCCGTTTACAGGCTATGCCAATCTGACAGATATCTCTGTCATTACAATTAATACGACTTACAATTAAACACATATTCACTGCAAAAAACCTGCAACTCTTTTCTCATGCTGTTCTAGTCAGCTCGCGACTCACTCGTTTACGGTAAGAGTGAATCTCTAAGAGATATTTCTACAAGTAACAGTTAAACAACCCGCTATAACCATGAGTTCTCCGGAGTCCCCGTACGAGGACGTACACGGGGCGTACACCATAGCCACCTTCATCCTGGCCCCCACCCTGTTCCTGGTCGGCCTCATGGTGGTCCTCTACGTCTGCTGCAACAAGAAGTATAAATTAAACTGGTTCGAGCGGAGCATCCTCGAGGACTCTCGCGACAACCCGTCCGAGACGTCCCACTTACGAGAGAAGGAGAGCAGTGTGAGTAGTCGGAGCACCGGGTGTGTCGGAGACGGAGTGAGCGAGGACGGAGAGGGAGAGTTGTTGACCTGGGAACAGACCTATCAGCAGTTTCCGTCACAATCACAGTTCATGCTGCAACAATCACAATTACTGCAGCAGCAACAACAGCAACAGCAGCAACAGCAGCAACAGCAGCAGCAGCAACAACAGCAACAGCAACAGCAACAAAAACAACAAAAACAGCAACAACAACAATATAAGAAGGGGGTAGTATCAGCTAGGGTTACAGCTTTACCACCAGGTGATGCCCCCAGCCCATACAGTGCCCCCACCCAGCCCCCATCCTCCTCCTCCACCCCCGCCGCCCGCTGGTACCCTCCTTACCACCACCAGCACCAGGACACGTCACATGACCAGCAGTCACGTGACCCCCATGTGTCACGTGACCAGCACAAAGTGTCACGTGACCAGAGACAAGTGTCGTCTGCTCCCTCACAGACTCGTTACCAGTCACCCTTGCTGCCTCAGGCGCATCAACAACAACAACAACAAAAGCAACAACAACATAAGCAACAACAACATCATAAGCAACATCAACAAGAAAAGCAACAACATCATCATCATAAACAACAACACAAGCAACGGCAGGTAGATGCTGCGGGAAATACTTGTGAGTGGATTACGTTTAATAGTCGCCATTTACGACAACAACAACAACAACAAGTTGCCGCCGGAACTAGCCGTACTAACGGTGCTGCTCCTACCAGCGGAAGTGCATCAGCAGCGCCATCAACCAGTGGTGGTGTTCGCAGGAACTATTATCACTCTGAGGATGTGAGGCAGAGCGGTGGTGGGGTTAGTACCTGGGATGCTGCTGGCCAATTGCCGCAGAAGCAGCAGCAGCAGCAGCAGCGAGGTGAGAAGAGCGGCAACTTTAACCAAGGCTTCAGTTCTAACCACTATGCCACTGGCAACACTGCTACTACCACCAGCAGCAGCACCACCACCACTACCACTGGTACTTCTAGTAGCAGCTTCTCTGCCACCAACTTCTTCTCCTTCCCTTTCTTCTTCTCTTCCTCCAATAACTCCAGCAATAACTCCAACTCGGCCCCAGTCACAGGAAACTCCACCACCAATAACAGCAACAATACGGCAGGTGCAGCAGACCCTGTGCCCCCTGGTGAGTACCCTGGGAACCTCTATACCACTACAGGAAGTGGGGCTAACAGTACTGGTGGCGCCACGTGGGGTGGCAGTCGGGGTAAGTACTCCCTATTAGTCTCGGCTGACACCAGTCCCTCCTCCGCTACCTCCATGGGGTCCCTTTCCAGCACCCCGAGCATAGGTCCTGACCCGGGAGGACCCGGATTATCCTCGGTCAGTCAGCGCGGGTCGCTGAGTGGGGCCTCGGTCGGCGGGGGTTCCAACCCTGCGTCGCGGCTGTCGCCCCGAGGGTCGCTCACCTCGGAGCAGTTCTGGGTGCCCCCAGCGGTGATCCAGAAGAAGCGCGCCCAGTCCCTGATACCTTCCCTGCTGCAGCACGCCGACAGCGATGAAAGTGAGTACTGAAATTACTATAATATATTAACCCTCTAAGGACGGCTTTTTTATGCCTTAACCCTTTGAGGATCGCATATTCCCATAATGTATTTTAATTCATGTGGAGAAATGAAGTTACTATTCTTAAGTATACTGGATTGGCCGTTCTCCACACCCCCGTGGGGAAAATGATGCTCATTCTCCATGTGGTGTTTCTCCATGATGACATCACTTTAAATGATGTTTTAAAGTATAATTTATCAATGATTACATGACATAAACAGATCCACCCTAATCAGTCTGAATTTCTGTTTTCTCTACTGGTGGTACCTTAGATAATATCACACTTGGCTCCATCTCGTGTAATATGATCCACCATACCACTCATTAAGAAACCTGTAAATCAGACAGATCACCATGGACCTCTGTCTATATGCCCTTGGCCGTCATGATGCATACTCACAGCTCCTGCATGTTACCGACCAGTGCTGCATTGAAGCATCATGCTGACCCTACAGCGTTGAGACAATCCCTACTTACTTTGCAGCACGCCGACAGTGATGAAAGTAAATACCAGAATTACTGTCACACTCTACTGTTTAACCCTTTAATGGTGGTATGTTGCCTCAAACATTTTAGGACAGCATGTTGTTAGAACATGATATTTGGTGTCATGATGCAACAATGCAGTCCTGGTGAGTAAATCTGTACTCTATTGGTGCATCATGCCAGCTCTTAAGGAGTGCCTAAACCCTGTATGGTTGGAATGATGCATGAATGCAGCACTGGTGAGTTACTTGCCAGTGCTGCAATATGAGGTACTTGAAGGGTTAAGGGCAGCATGATGCTATAATGCATAATGCCCTTTGTTGCTGTCAAGATCCAACCGTATATGATCAGTTCATTTGATTTTATAAACTTTCAAAGGATCGGCATGACGCTTGAATGCAGTCATGGTGCGTTACTCGCCAGGGTTGCATCCATGCCAAGTGCATTAGGATAGCCTGATGATTTTAAGATATGCAATCACTTCATAACATTTGGAAATAACTAACTTCATACGTATATAAAAAGAAATTGCAATACTATAGTTTACTATTCAACTTACAATAACATGTTATATGCTTTGTCTATTTGTATGAGGTTATATAGAGATTATCTTGTAGTATCTAGGGTGTCTGCTATTGTCGAAGGTCTACATTGATATCTGTTTTTTTCACCACGGATCATTAATTAGTTCTACCAACGTGGCGGGAGGCCTTTATGTTTCTCGCTAATGACAAATCGGTGTGAGCTGTTGTCACCTCTGGGAATAGCTTGACGTGATGTACCCTTTGGGAGAGGGGGATGTTGTTCTACAGTTTGCTGAGTCAGCGAAATATAAAGCCATCATTAGCCCCATGTCTACATGACGACAAGGGAGGTGAACCAGCAGAAATTGATTTCCAGTAATTTATGTAAAATTGGGGATAAATTTCCCATAAATCGTCCACTTTAACTCCAGTTGTCCATCAAGCCTGGGGGTGATAAGGCCAAATTAAAAAAAAAGTGTTTCAGGTTATCCAACCCTACCTAGCAAAACAAGGCCGACCATAGATGCTAGATTCGACCCCGTTGTCAGCAAGTCGGTGCTAAAGTTTGCAAGTCAAATTTTGTGCTAAGAGGGATTTTTAGTACTTTTAGTAAAAGTTAAAGAAATGAATAAAAAAAATGAATCCGACCTACCCTACCTAGATTTTCAGACCATGTAACCTGAAACAGACCTTTTTTGGGCCTAACCTCCTGACAAGACTGATCAGGGCATATAAGTGAAAGAGGTATTTTAATGGAATAAAGAACACATCGCCAAAGCTTCTGCATGAAAAGTCAAACATGTTAAATAATTCAATGCTTAGTTTAAAGTTTTTACATTGACTTTTGATGTCCGCCAATATCTAGCTCAGATTTATATGAAGTGTTTTTGTAGAGAACCTGGCTCTACAGGGATACAAAATGTATATATTTCCCTTCGGCATTTAAATGCATGGTTTGACAGAGGACAAAGAGGCCATTAAATGCCAATGGACATGGGGGTATTACAAAAAGATATTGGATTTATACTGAAGGGAAATCTAGTCTAGCAAATCCCTCAAGGGCTAACTAAGCAATTATTCATAGTGTGGAGGAAGGAAAGCAGTCTAGAATGTAAACTCTTTTAAGACTGAATTCACCAACTGTTGGAGAGTAGCAGGCCCCGATAGACAGAAAATCTAAATTCCCTCAACCTTAGTCTGAATTGGCTATCCCAGGACAAAGAAGGTGAGTGGGTCAGTACTGACCAACCTGACAACATTAACTAATTTAGGTTGGTCGTATAGGGAACCAAAAAATGACTGCTTTAGTTAAGCTATAGTGACTGAGAGATTACTTGTATAGGGAGCCAAAGAATATCAGTGTACCCATGGCCTGGCATAGGGTGGGTGGGGGTCTTAGGGCCGCATAGTGCTTTAATGAGCTGTGCCTATTATCATTATGGTACCTAATGTAGGGATATTTGATTGTAATCAACCCCATGGGGTCAAGAACCCCCCAAAACAGAGTCGATATTTAACCCTTTCGAGACTGTATTCACCAAGTGTGCAACACATGATATATTGGGTATGTATATTAATTACATGGTGGTACAACATTTTATATGCTAAGTCTATTGGACCTCCGTACTCCATGCACCCGTGAAATACCATGTAGCTATAATCCATGGCAAATTTTTCTTTTTTTTCTTCTTACTTTTCTTTTCTTTTTGGGTAGAAAATCTTTCCTCCAGGGGATGGTTACCCTAGATTTTGCTAAAATTGCTAGAAATATTCTATACTCCATGGCCTCCAAACTTGTTGATTTTCTAAATTCTAATGCAGTACAGCCACGTGATAAACACAGGACCCGGCATATATGCAACAGAATATCGGTTAGGAATTGTGTGTAAAGTATGTGGTTATTTTTGGAGAGACGCCCCCCCCCCCCCCCCATCTATCCCTCATTTACCTATTGTGGACCGTAGAATTTTCTCACCAATGATAAAGTAGTCCAAGCTGTTATTTCCTCTGGGAATCTCTTTATGAGATGTTCCTGTCACCGATAGGGGGAGGGAGAAGATCTTCTACAGAATGCTGGGTCAGCAAAAATACACAATCATCATTTAGGGTGTTTACTCCTGAAAATCATTAAAGATACAATACCTGCTCATTTTGGGTGATTTTTTAAAATTTTTCATCATGTTTCGATATACCGAGTGCCTGTAAGTCTATATGAGAAATTTGGAGTATGTTATTTCACTTCTAATCTGTAAATATGACCTCAGTAGGCTGCAAAATATATAACTGTGAGCCACCAATAATGGGAATTAGCAAGGGGTGCATTATGAACAATCGAAACACATATATGCTCTCACAGTGAATTCATAGGTCTACCATAGATCCCTCCATGCAGTATTTCATTCAGATTTCGTAACAAACAGGTTTCCTATGATAAAGGCCTGTCAATTAATAAGGAAATGACTAATGATCGTCTATGTACATTGGGTTTGTTTTATAACTTGATTTTGGTTGATTGAGGTGGTAATATATCTTTAATTAGACTAAACGTAATCCATCATTAAATACATCCTGAACGCTGTCGTCTTGGGAGAGTATATCCGCCAGGCTGCATTCTTGCATCACAGCAACCATGGAACGAGAGACCGGCTGTGCCAGGCTGGACTATTTTAAATTCCTAGAAAGGGAATAGATTTCACACAGGCAAATATCAGCGGGAGCCCATGTCGCCAATATTACTCTCATCCAAGGGTCAGTCACTGTGGATTATAATAGATGCTTAAAAGTCTGCCCATGCTGGATCCTCATGCTAGAGTCTGACAATGCTGGACTCTTAGAGGCTGAAAGAGACTCTCCCCAGAGTCCAGCATTTGCCAGACTCTGGCATGAGGATCCAGCATAGCCAGACTTTTGAGTCATTTTGGGTGAGTAGAAGCTCTAGATGAAGGTCCAGCATAGCCTGACCTTCACTGGAATAGCCCTTGACCCATCTATTATAGTCCAGCATGCCTGACCCTTGTGTGAGAGTAATATCGGAGACATGGGCTGACGCTGATATTTGCCTGTGTGTTGGGGATATTGGGACATGAAACAAAGGGTGGTGGTGAACCCCTAAATCCTAACTTACCAATAGGAGGGGTGGCGGGGCTGCTAAGCTAAATTTCATTTAGAGAAACATCACCCATTGCTTTACGGAACTTCCGAGAGAAAGTAGTTCATTTTTTACCACACATGTTTCTGTTTAGTGTTTCCGTCTGCCATATTAGCAAGGCTATCTTTAGAAGCGTGTCGTTAATGGGCGCTATGTGATGCAAGAATGAACTATCTGGATACAGTGCCTTGACAAAAGTAAATATATACCGGTTAGTCTTAAAGCTACTATGTCAGCTAATTCTAGGTGATTTTCCCATTTTAGGTTGATTACAAGATCCATATAATTGCATGCAAGTATGGAGGTTTGAAGGATTTCATTCAACATTAATGTTAGCATATCAAAACTACAATATATTGTCAATAAAATGAATAACTGTTGGCTCGCAGAAATCAAGACCTGTTAGAGGTGCATTATGTAACAATTGGATTTAGCCTGCAATCACAACACAATGTGTACATAACCACTACATTCAGTCTATTCCTACCTGCAAATTACAATAAGGAAAACATTAATACATGTACCAAGCAATTGCAATGTTATTTCATACCTTAATTTGGGGGGGGGGGGCTATATAAATGATATTGTATCTTTAAAGGGCCCATATACCGCCGCTCTGTTCCACTACATGGGGACACTTAATTGTTCGCCACACAAATGGTGATTGTTTTGTACGTATTATAGAAACTGCTGCGTCCTTTTGTCTTTCCACCCAAGTGTGGTATGAATACAATAAAATTACCAACTGTGCAGCGCAATGTAAGAGTAATCTATAGTGGGATGGAGGCCCGGGGGGGGCACTGACTCTATGTGGGTGAGTGGCGACTGCCGCGGTACCGCCTCTCCTCCTCATGCTTGGGGGAGCTGAGGGAGTAACTGACCTGGCCTCCTTTTCAAGACCGAGGAAAATTGTGGGAGTGACCGCCCCCCTAAATGGACCATATGCAATCTAAGCCCCCTCCTTTCATCCCATCTGAGCATCAGATTTCAGACATTACAATGGCAAACTTACCAATTACCATTTTCTGACATTTTCTGAAACCTTTACACAGGAAGCATTAAGCCCCCTACTTTGATGACATAAGGGGGGGCACCACCCCTTCTTTTCATTAAAAGTAGGGCTGACCGCCCCTACCTTTCATCCTCTCTGTCAACCCACTGCTACCGCTCCTGGGAGAGGTGCGGCAGTCCTTATCCAAAACATACCTCAGTGCCCCCCCCCCCGGGGATGGAGGAGTACTATACATTTATGCGTATTTAGCATATAGTATAGTCATCTGTTAGGTCCTACTACAGCCTTCACAACTGACATGAGAGAATTATTGTAAAAGAAGATCACCAAGTGAGTTTCAATAAAAGGATTCTATATGGATCCACCTAAACCAAAAAAAGATAGAATTCCTACCCCATTGTGTCATATGCTAGATATTCCTAAGGTACCCCCAGACCAAGGGTAGATATATTATATATATATATATATATATATATATATATATATATATATATATAAATAAATATATATACATATAATATATCATACAAAGGTCATCACAAGTTCAGAGGCTACACCCTCATACATGGGCGATAATGTGATGATTATAGACTATTCATCAGGACTTGTTACCTAAAGGTCCACTATTGACTTGCACAACGCCAAGGTACTTATCTGATAACCCTTTAAGGGCAGCATAGTGCTTTAGTGTACCTCAGCCTGTTGCAGTCTATACGAAAACCTGCCGGCCACCGGCTATAGCCGGCAAAAAAGTCTGCCGGTCCGGCAGAAAAAGGGCTACTGCAGGTCCTGTCTGTATTCCAGAGATTCTTACCTACCGTACCGTCGCGATAAAGCGCCTGGTCTTGAATAAGCGCCGGTCTTGAATAAGCGCCAGGGTGTAGGTGCTTTCTAATACTTCTTAAGCACTAAAATCGTGATCTTGAATAAGCGTCTGTCTTGTATAAGCGCCTGGGTAAGAGCCCCTTCAAATTGAAGAGCGCCCCGGCGCTTAATCGCGACGGTACGGTATATGCCTTTTTTTTACGGTTTGTAAATTTGACCATTATTAAGGTTTCTACAGCATAAAACAGAAAGTGTGAATATTTTCTCGAATGTTCTTCAATAATTGATATATTAAAATGGTTAATATAATATACATTTCATTTCTTAGTTTGTACTTAAGTTTGTACTCCAATATCCGGGCCTGCAAAAATTGAGCATGGTGAAAACTTTTTCGTATAGACTGCTGTTGTTATAATGATAAATGCAGACCTGGTGATTTGCTCAATCGTGCTGCAATCATTCTAAATCGTCTCAGGACAGGTTCCCCCTGGATATCTACCACCTCCACATGAGGTGAGTAAACCACATGGGCATCTGGATGAGGTGGATATCCCCAGGGGTAGAAGTCCATGGAGGAAGATGTCCAAGGGGGTAGATGTCCTAGGGGGTAAAAGTCCCAAGGGGGTAAAAGTCCATGGAGTAGATGTCCAGGGGGGTAAAAGTCCTAGATGGTAGATTTCCTAGGGGGTAGATGTCCAGGGGGGGGGGTAAATGGCAGGGGGTAGATGTCTGCGAGGTAGATGTGTGGGGGTACTGAATATGTCACAATAAAGCATTATGCAGTCCTTATAGGATTAACATGGACATAATAGAAACACAGTTGGCCTCCTAATAGGTAGCTACATAACACAGCGGCCACTACTACCACTCATCATAACCATGCCTAGTTTGGTGAGGTCAACCTCATTGTTATTACGGGTGTGACCAAGGCCTGGGTGGAGTAGCACATGGGTATTAACCCTTTAAGGATGGCATAATGCCTTAATACATCATAGCCCAGGTCATCAAGATCCTTGAATGCAGCCCTGGCGAGTAACTCACCAGGGCTGCATTCAAGTATGCCGACCATATGGGTTTGATACACTCCCACAGCATTGGCATGATGCACCAATGCAGAACTGGCGAGTTACTTACCCTAGCTGCATTGATACATCATTATGACAGATGTCGTTTCCTGACGCGAAATGTGTCCTTAAAGGATTAAATGCACAACAACAGGGGCTTTATAGAGCATTGATACCTACTTAAAGGTGGCTGGGAGAACAAAAGATACAAAGCAATCACAACACAATCACTGTTTATGAGTCAGATGGATATGCGTGAGTAGCTGCACAGGTGTTATAAGCCTTGGACAATGGTAATTATCCTGGTGCCTCGGATATTTATTGTGTCCTCGACTAATAACAATTATACAGCTTCTCACTTGCACCATATCTACCATAATTAAAATGGCCTGCATGGATCATGCTGACCCGTCATGAGTGTATCGAGCCCATGAGGTCAACATGATTGACCACAGAGATACAATTCATACAATTCAATACTGGGAGCAACAGCTCATATACTATACATAAGAGGATTTGGCGAGGCCAACAAAGGTCTACATAATGAACCTAATGATAAACCTGCTAGGCGTTATGCAAGTCTCAGGGGCACCCCTATAAATGTCCTCCCGTCAGTGTACACTCAGGTCACATATCTGTCATAAATGATTTGAAATGACCACCGTGAAACTCAGATCTTTAAAAGTGTGAAGGGCAGAAGAGGATGAGTTGCTCCTCATTGACACGTTGAATTCATTGTGTAGAAGGTGGGATGTGGTGTATATTAGTTTAATAGGATAGCACATGAAATTGAGAATTATCACCTCCTTTGTCCCTTCTCTTTCCGTATGAGGGCTGACCAAATTCTTCTGTTCAGAGTATAAGGTAGACCACCCATGAGATGACTAGCTGGTCTGTTGGTACCATGAGTAGACTGGTATGTCTCAATCACGGTGCCATTAATAATGGGGCCAATCTTCCATAGGGCTGTCATAGACATTGGGCTGATCATCCTCAGGGCCTATCACCATAGGGCCTATCGTCCACAGGGCTCCTCATCAGTGTACATGTCTACTCAAGGTACCAACAGACCAGCTAGTCAGCTCATGGGCAGTCTACCCTAGTACTGTCTGCTGGACCGCTGTAGGATTAAAGCCAGCCCAGGCTGCAGCCCCATACCTTATTATCGCTCACCCAGTGCAGAGCTGGCTCAGTCTCACCAACACAATACAGGTCAAAATTGTGACGGGAGAACTGAAAACGGCTTATATACCTACATACTTATAGATCAACTATATTTCAGATAAACTCATTATCAAATAATAATAAGCCGATCAAATAAACACAACCAGCAACAAACAAAGGTTTTTGTATAATGAGCAGAAGTGAGGTTTTATTTACAATAACCTTTATGACGTTTCAGCTGTATAGACCAGTAGACCTTCATCAGGCTTTTGAAAGTATGAAACCTGGACCATATGAAATAATTTTGACCCGGTCATGGAGGTCAGCCGGCCATCGTTTGGTGAGACTGTGCCGCTTACAAGAATTGAGATCTTCCTCGTGTAGAGGACTAGTTAGGGGAAACCTGAGTTATGGTGTATCTTTAAGCCTTTAAGGTGCGTAGTGCTCTACTGCGTCCCATGTCCTTTGTAGTTACCATGCATAAATCCAGTGCCTCTACATGGGTAAAGATCAACACGGTGACACGGCAACTAGGCCCTTTTACGCGATTTTAAAAATCGACAGAAACAGAAATAATTGGGATATGAATCGACCCACAGAGATTTTTCTATGAGTTCCTATATAGCTAAAAATCGACACAGCGACACAGTCATTCTGCTAAAAATCGACACAACGACATGGTCAAAAATGTGGGTACCCATGTAGAGGCACAATCCGGCCCTGGCGAGTAACTCACCAGTGCTGAATTCAAGCATCATTTCTACTGTACGCAATTGATACACTCCAAATGGGTCATCACGATGCATGAATGAAGCCCTGACAGGTAGACTCTCATCATAAGGACTGGTGTCATGATGTACTAAAGTAATTTGCAGCCCTAAACTATTTAAGGACGGCATAATGCATTTATGCATCATACCCTTGGTTGTTGGCGGCCCTGGGGAGTAACTTGCCAATGCTTTAGTCCAGCATCATGCCAACCCTGTGGGGTTGAGACACTTCCGAAGGATCAGCATGATGCACCAATGCGGCACCTGCAAGTTACTCACTGAGAAATTTCATCTTTTAGTGACATGGTGTCTTTAAAGGTTTAACTTCTTCTAACTTTTCACTCCAGTCCTGAAGGGACCGGCAGGCGTATATCGCCGCTAAGGCTACGCCGAAAGGTTTTAAAGGCCCAGCGCCCCTTTATATAGGGCTGAGTACCTGTCCCAGCTCCGCTCCGACTGCCGCTAGAGGGGTACCGAGAGTTGCGTCTTTAAAGGGATGAGTTGAGTAGGAGGTGGATGGTGGAGGGAGGAGAGTGTAATGAGGTGGGGGTCCTTGGTTAAGGAGGGCTAAGTGAGGGAGGAGGATCATTAGTACTTTAATCACTCAGGTGCGGCCCAGGTAGGTAGACTGGCTGAGGCCAAGCCCTCATTAGACCCCAACCTAGGACTGTCATCGATACCCACCAAATCGATACATCGACATTTCCGGAATTGCCATTATCGCATCGACAAAAGCAATATATCGATACATATTTTGACCTACTAATTGTCCAGGAGGTTACCTCTTCGAATTTGTAAGAATTGTAGAAATACTTCAACTAGAACCAACTTATTTCCATCCTTTCCATTGGGTTTGTACCAGGATTATGGTACTGTACACAACTTTGGTCTGTACCATAATCTTGGTACACCTGGTTTGCCCACTGGACCCCTGCTCATACAGGTATATGGGCCAGCCACAGCCCCGCACACATGTACCTCACCTGTGATCATTGGACTGTGACCCTTATCTGTATCATGTAATTAGTGGGGTCACTGGGGTCATAGGTGGGAGCATGGAAACCCCTTAAGATATCATATGGTATATTTACTGCATTATCAAACATCACAAAGTTGAAATAAAAACATCATTTTGTGGGCCTTAATCTATGTTTTCATCTGATGGATTCATATTTATTAGCAGATTTAACAAAAGGAAATTAGCTTAATATTTACTGAGGGTTGAGGAGAGTACTGAGTAGATAAAGCCATTTCTCAGATAATATTCCGATTTAAGTTAAAAAAAGATGCATGTACACAGATTGTAGACCTCTGCTTCCTATAGTGGCAACAGAATCATGTATTTTGGAATAAAATTATGAGAAAATTGACCAAAAATGAGTGTACCAAGTTCTTGGTACACCTTGTGTTCTGGTGACTGTCATTCAATGTTAGGGCGTACTATAAAACGGGTCAGCCTCCAACCTGTTTACGTGGTAAGACTGTAAATAGCACCGGGGTAAACTATCACTGTTGCATAAAATCGGTCTTGGGAGTGGCAATTGACAGTGGTATTTGATTGCCTAGGACACTGATTGGTACACCGATAATTGAAATGCCCCCGGTCCTTAATGTTAGTCATAGGGACATTGGTTAGGCATGACCAAGTGCTATTTAAGAATGACTGAGGCGAAACCACATATGACTAATGACTTACTCAAAAGGACTTAGCCTAAAATGGAAAGACTAAGGTGAGTGGGTCAGTACTGACCAATCTGACAAAATCAACTAATACCTAGGGTGGAAAACAAAAAAACTACGAGGCGGCCAAGCATCAACATGGCTCAAGACACTAGACAAAGATCTAAAGGACCTCAAAAAGACACCGGAGGAAGCCCAGGAACTCACTGAAAACGAGAAAGAATGGAAGAAACTGATTAATAGAAAACCCGATGCGCCACGTGCTAACACACTTTGTGCGTAAATGATGATGATGATGATAGGGTGGTTGTATGGGGAGCCAGAAAATGACTAACTTGGTTAGGCACCATAGTGACTGAAAGATAGGGAGCCACAGAATATCAGTTATCATTGGGACAGGGAGGAGTTAGGTGAGGAAGGAAGGAAACTGCACAGAGAGTGTAGGCCTGACACAGGAGGCCAATGTATGTGTAATTTCACCTCCAGTAAGTAGACCACCTGGTTTGGATACAGACTGTAAATAGCTGCCATATTGTCCCCTATTTTTACAGGAATCTGTGGTTTGCCAGTACCTCCCTTGGAGACCGAACCCTTGCGTAGACAGCCTGTGCTAGGTTATTAAAAGAAAGGGGAACACCAACAAAGATGGCTGCCGATCTGTAGACTAGTAACAGAGCCTGTCTGGCTCCATCTAGAGCGTTATTCGGTACTATAGACTTTTAACGCCCTTGCTCCAAACTATGGATGTAAAGAGTCGGTGCCAGACCAGCGGGAAATAAACCCGAGCTGAAATACCTGGAAACACTCCCAACAGAGATAATTGTGTCAACTCACGCCATAGTAAATTGTTGACATTGATATCCGTTTTTTTCTTATTCTTTGCAATTACTGTAAACCCACTGTGTCATTCAGGCGAGGGAACATTGGGGTAGGGATCCCAGCAAAGCCTAGTCACCTTTGGTCAGCCTCACCAATTTCAGCTCAGAAATTCGCCAATTTGGTCATAACCAAAGCTGACCAAAGCTGACCAATTTGGTCATGACTAAAGCTGACCAACGCTGACTAAAGCTGGCCAAAGCTGACCAATTTGGTCATGACCAAATCTAACCAAAACTCGCCGATTTGGTTATGACCAGATTTGCCAACTTTGGTCATGACCAAATGAGGTTTGGTCATGACAATCACAATATTTGATGATAGTTTTACCATCACACTCTTTAATTTCATTTCTGGCTCCTGTTTGCTGGTTCCAAGCTAATCACAATTATCGCCTAAACCCAGCAAATTCAAGCTCGTGGTTATAGTGGCTGTCACAAGAGGCTTCCCTTGGAAGGATTTGGAAAAGGGAGTACCGTAAAACCTCGCGTATAAGCCTAACTCGCGTATAGGCCACACCCCAAGTTTGGGCTGACCCTATAAGCCGCACTGCCGGTCTCATTATGGTGACTCCTAGTACTGTACCATAGTGGCATAAACTCGCGTATAAGCCGCACCCTGAGCCTGGGCCGATCCTATAAGCCGCACCGCCGATCTGATTCGCGTACTAGCCGCGGCTTATACGCGAGGTTTTATGGTACTCAGAGTTCAACATTATCGGACTCATTAGGCATTTGGTCCAGCATATGACATGATAGTCCAGCATTTATGAGACGTATGGGGCTTATTTATGAGATGCATGGTATACGACTTATCACATGAATTTGCCGTAGGTCAAAGGGAAAGCGATATCCAGATGGGCAGGTAGGGGAGGGAGATATGCTGAAAGACCGACATGGGAGGCATGTAGAGGGGAGCCAGGCAGGGAGGGAAAAGGAGCAAGGCAGGTAAAGATGAGGGCAAAGGCAGCAGGCACCGATCCTTTACAAACAGGACGAACAAGTTTGCTCTGTGACTACACAGAGAAAAAAAACTGTGTCAAAGGCAAGTCCACCTTGCCTCCAGAATGACCCTCCTTTTAAAGGGGGTCCAGATGGCATGAGGGAGCCTATGTGACTCTCTGCCCGACCTAAGGGATTCACCTGGGGGAGTCATATAGCTCTCTGGGTCATATGACTCTCCCAAATGACTCCCTTAGGTCGGCCAGAGAGTTACCTAGGCTCGCGACCTGGACGCCCCTAAAGAGGGGAGTCATTCTGGAGACAATCTGGACTCGCATTTGACGCTGTTACTTATCTCTGTTTGGCACCAAGAAGCCAACATGAACCATCCATGCATGCAGATCCCAAACGCTCTGGAACCCTTTGGCACTCGGAGGAAAAGGAATGCGGGAGTAGATACTTCAGGTAATATTGCAAGGGGACGAGGAACTTATAACGAGAGGGAGGGCTGAGGGATGTGGGATGTGGGACAGGAGCGGCTTAGTTCTCTCAATGCTCGGCAGGTGTCAGTGGTGTATCCCGGGGGCATTCTCCTAACATGAAACTGCGCTCAACGCTTGAAGAGCCGCATAATGCTTTAATGTGCTATCCCTGCTGAATGCACTGACGAAATACTTGCCAGGGTTGTCATCATGACAACCCTTGGCGTGACTTGTCACACTATACCCATAGGCGAGGCTACGAGTTGGACCTCCTACCCTATATATGCCCCTTGCTACACTACCCGGCTTTCCAGAACTAGCTTAACCGAGAAGCTTAGGTGCCAGCGAAGACGCTGGTGAACCACAGTTGAGGTGGGGCTAGCTTGGAAAAAGGCCTGCCAGTACCAGCTATGTATAGCCCAGTCCTTTAATAGCTATGACTCAGGATATGCATAGCCAACCAACAAGTGGCCAATAGTTATGGCTATAACTCGGCCCCCAGAGGGGGGGGGCACTGTTTCACTTGTCGAAGACTTCCAAACACCATAACATGCCAGCAAAATGGTATGAACTTAGGGCCAAACTAAGATCTCACGAGAATACATGAATTGAAATATTATCTAGTATCAAAATAAAGCCTTACCTCTGAAATCTGCTACTGTCAATGCAGTGGACTAGAAATAGATTTTTGAAGGTTGATAAACTTTTGACTACTAAAATGTAAATAATGGTCACATAATGCTTACATTTTCCCATACATTAAAAAAAAAATCCCTCATCGTATATTTCTATGTGCTTGGGGGTGAGAAACCAGTTTTTTATTGAGCAGACTAAAGAAGTGCTAAAGGCCATTGCCCGCAGGCTATACTAGACACTATGACCATACCCTTGGTAGCAGACCAGGGGACCGTACAGAAAAAATGTAAGAAATAGTGTGAATATAGCGAATTTACATTAATGCTTAATGCTATTTGATAACATACATTAATACTAACGTATATCTAATAATTTACGTTAATGTCTTCATTTACGTGAATGTCTTCAAATTTAAGCCGTTTAAGCTAAATATCAGCACAACGTATCGAGGTTGTGCCAATTTTACATGAAAATCTGTGTTAATTAACGTAAAATCAATAGCGTGATTTTTTTCTGAAACACCTATTTTAAAAAAAGGAACTTTCTGTTACACCCTACATATGTTGTTAAAGTTACATAGTTTTTCTGTAACAGCACCCCGGTGTAGGACCTCAGGGTGTAAGCCTTATACCACCAGTAGGTGATTACAGGTTCACACGCCTGCCACTAGGTGGCAGCAGGTGTCACCTTCAAAGGCCACATGCCCTCATCAGGGGATGAGGAGGGGATAATGACCACTGCACATCACTGCAGTCAAACCTCTACACAGACAATGTATATCCTCCAGGCCTTAGTCTGTAGTGGCTATCCCAGGTTAGCAATATGGATATTGGTCAGGCACGTGCTATTACAAAATCACTGAGTCAAAAAAAGCATATGCCAAATGCCATACTCAAACGAACTTGGCCTAATACTCATTGAAATGGAAAAGACTAAGGTGAGTTGGTCAGTACTGACCAACCTGACAATATCAACGAACCTTCAGGTTGGTCATAATCATGGGGAGCCAGAAGATGACTCGCTGGGTTAAGTACTATTGACTGATTTGTTAGCCAGTACTGACTCAGTTCTGGAGCCTAAAGATTATGAGTGTCTTATAGGCTTTTCCAGAACAGATTCAGAACCACTAAAGGGTTCACAGCTGTATGACTCTTTGGGGGCAGAACAATGCTTTATCAATGTACCAACTCCTTTGTCTACTTGCCAAATTGAATTATGGAAATATGGCAAATGTGCAAAGTCTAATCACAATGTACCTTGTCTAATGGTCTTAAATACTTGGTAAAATGTATATCTGTAAGATAAGAGTTTGAGTTTTTGAGTTTGAATATTTTTATTTGGCAAAAATCCAATAACCAGTATTGTCTTTCGACAGATGCCAAATAACAATGCCGAAGCCATACAACATGTATGACTTTCTTTAATCTTAACAAATCCTGTATATAGGCTGACAGTGGGAAAATAATTAGTGTCCCGCAGACTTCAGGATTGAATCAACCCGGTGGGGTCGGTGAGATATTTGAATGCAGCCATGGCAAGTTAATCATCAGGACTACATTCACAAATCATGAAGACCACAGGAATAACCTTCGGGGAATAACACATTGGAAACTAACCAACCTCTCTAGGCCTCCTTCCTTCCAATTTTAATCGGTTTCCAAGAACTGCTAGACACTGAAGCTTGAAATATAAATGCTGTCTCCACTAAAGGCTATCCATTTCCACTTCCTCACATCTATCCTTCCCTTGTAACTCCCTCCCCTGGCTCTTGCTCTGGAGCATGTCCAATTCCCCTCCGTCATTAAAACCTTCGTCCATGGATGGATGCGTGGTAGACACTTTGTCAGCGGCGGCCGCGCCTCCGGGACATCCTGAGAGACCTTCCACCATCCGTAGATTAGCACCCTTACAGAGACCAGATTGGCAGCACGACCCACGGGGCTATATCATACCACAACCCGTTAAAGGCCGCAATGATGCTTTAGTGCATATTGCCCTTAAATAAAGGGCAGGTACAGCCTTCTCTATGTTAAACCTATGGGAGATCTGTACTCCATGCCTCTATAGAGTATGGTGTAGCAACACTCCATGGCCTCCAGGTTGTTGTTTTTTAAGACAGTGGGGTCATGTATCAGACACCTAATCCCACTTGTTAACATACATGTCCATCATACTTTACATATTAAGTCATTATGTAACTCACCCGAGCTGCATTCATGCATCATGCCGATTTTATGTCGTTGATACAGTGCATGAGGGTGGGCATGATGCTTGAATACAGCCCTGGCGAGAAGCCTCACCAAGGGCATGATACATTTGAGTACTATGCACCCAGTAAAGGGATAGCTTGTGAGGTATAACCAGTTACACGCCTCATCACTATTGCAAAGCCCTGCACTGTAGCAGCAGGTCTACCCCAGGGGAGGACCAGTTTATTGCCACAGCACCATATTCTGAAAACACATTATACAGAGATTGACACCACAGGTAACCCTACGAGGGCAGCATAGTATACTGGTGTGATTTACCGCCCTGACACTTATAACTTTGGCCAACTGCTCAGCCCTGGCTCATAAAAAGACAGGTACTTACTCCAAACCGCTTGCTTAGATGTGATGGGATGGTAATCCCTTTTTCAGCGCTGCATTCAAAGGTGGGATGAGCCAATGCAGTGCGGGAAAGTCACTCGCCTGAAATACGTTGCTTCATCGTGAAGAGCAATCTATACCATTGAGAAATTAGTCCACCATTAAAGTGTTAACAGCTGGTTCGACTAGTCCTACCACGTACACGTGACCCTATGGGGAGAGTCCTGACGCAAACAGCGCCATCTAGGACGTCACTAATTCCATAAGGAACCACTATTGCCTGTGACGTCATTTTATTGTTGTTACCATGGTTGCAGCATCTGCTTCCGGTTCCTTCTTTGTGTAGTGTAAGGGAGTTTGTTAAATTGGATAAGAGCCAAGACCAAGTATTAGAGAATCTGTTAGAACATTGATGTGTCTGCTAGTTCTGTGAACCTTGTAGTAAGGACAATCATGGAGGTGTGTATGTCTGTAAGTATTCTGCAACATTCTCTTATTTGTAGAGCAGAATCCTTTGGAAAATCTACATTTATGCCTTCATAGTACAGAGAAAGATGCTGTATAGATTTGTAAAAGACAACTGTATCACAGGATCTACAGCAACAGAATTGTACATGTATATACAGCAAAACCTGCTGTATCATTTCTCACAGCAAAAGTACTGCATACCGTAAAACCTCGCGTATACGCCGTGGCTAGTACATGAATCAGATCGCTGGTGCGGCTTATAGGATCGGCCCATTGTTGGGTTGCAGCTTATACGCGAGTATAAGCTACTATAGTACAGTACTAAAGTCACCATACTCAGATCGCCAGTGCGGCTTATAGGATCAGCCTAAAGTCTTGGTGTGGCTTATAAATATGCGAGTTAGGCTTATACGTGAGGTTACTATGATATAAAATGTTGCTGTTCAGGAACAACAACCCTTTACAGTGACTGATTGCTCCAACCGCTGAATGATGCACTGCAAGATGCAGTGCTGTTACCAACTACACTGAAAATCCATAGGTTTAAAGGGTTAGTAAGTACAGACTATCCTAGGTTAGTCATATGAGTGTAAGTCACAATGGCAAAGTTATATTCAAAAATGACCAAGGGGTCAGTCAGTAGTGGCTAACCTAGGTCCATCATTGGTGTGTTGTATTTGTATACCACTAGTTGAGGCCACCTGTGATGACCACTCAGTGGCTCCCCTGGAACTAAAAAGACTAAGGTGGGTTGGTCAGTACTGACCAACCTGACAATAATAACTTATCTAGGTTGGTCGCATAGGGAGCCAAAAAATGACTAACTAGGTTAGGCACTAGTGACTGAGACTATAGGGAGCCTAGGAATATCAGTGTAGACCTAACCATGTGGCGGTCAGTGCTAGAACTGCCTGCTGTTGAAGGGTAGACCTGTGGTTGGGCTGTTCTTAGACAGTGTCTTGGCACTCATCCATCTAGTTAAGGGCTGTACAGGCCTAAGGGACGAGAAAAGGGGAGTTCCCATTGGTTTTAACTTATAATTTGAGAACTACAAGACAATCCCTCTCCGGTAAGATATTTAGAGAGAATTCACTGATGGCATAGGCCATGATTCCGTTGGTCAGACGAGATTCATCCATAAGTTTATCATTGTAGACTTCCATCAGCCAATCAAAGGTGGTAAAATAATTGTTCATTGTCAAGTTCAAGTTCAAGGGGTTTTATTGCGCACTTCAAAATATGTTCTTCAGTTGCAACCAACCCTCCTAGATAATTTACAATCATGGTTTAAGTAAAGCATGCATATGACAGTGGACTGAAGAAGATGAAAATAAAGGGTCTACAAACCAATGTAAGGTCGTTGTCCTTTTTTAAAGAATAGTATAAATTACCCGTGTAGATTGTAGATTGCAGTATTTTTTATTCCATATTTGTACTTCTTTGCTTGGATATCTGAAATACTACTCTGAAGGTCACCCTTTTTGCTGCATCTACCTGTAGGGATGCGGCCGAACTCCCGCTTGCAAGATACCCATGGTTACTATGCACAGGGGCGCAGCCTCTGGGTCTGAAGAATGCTGCTTTTTATTCAAAGGGTAATGCCTACATAAATCTGAGCAGTACCTTAGAGTAGCTTAAAGGGCATCGGCCTGCTTGACTATCCACATATCTAAAAAAAAAGACAAAGGCTAGTTTTTCTTTGCCTTTCTTTGAATGAGGCGAACAGCCTGTTGATACATGTTCCCTGGGCCAAAAAAAGGATGTTTCAGGTTAGCCTAGCAAAACAGGTCCGACCCTAGACATTTTTATCCAATTCTGAAATTAAAAGAAAAAACAATTTTGAGGCTATTTCAGAGTCGGTTTGATAGTCCATGTTGTCTGTGAGTTTGCGAGTCAATTTTGGCTACCTTTCAGGCCAAAGTAAATGTAAAAGTAAAAGTTAATGAAGAAGACTCTGGTGGATATCAACTAACGTAGGCTGGTCATACAGGGAGCCAGAAAAAGACTAACTAGGTCAGGCACATTGAACTGATTATTTTGCTACTACTGACTAATTTCTGAAGCCCAAAGATTATATATGTACAGCAACTTTGAATGACTGTATGTGTATAAAAGCATAACTGAATTAATGTAGTATATAAACGTAATTCAATAACTTAACGTTGTTTACACATTTTTACAGCCATATCAGCACATTTGTTCTAATTGGCTGAACCTGACTTTTTGTCTGAGTACAAGTCAGGTTGTGTGTGTGACACGTTGTGACACTAGGATGGCATTAACCTTCAGCCAGGGTGGGGGGACAATTATAGCTTGTTTAGAGGGACAACTCGTGCTACCCATCCAGCAACACTCCGAGTGGAGCTTGGCCGAGTACTCTGTTCTAATAAAGGGCAGTTGGGGATTAAAAGTTGACTGCAGACAGACCCAACCAGGTCAGTAAATAAGGAGATAGTGTCATATCGGGCCATCGTTAATTAGCATTACACTCATATCTGAGATTTGATATGCACGATGGTAAGTAACACTACAATTGGCGATTAGGTGTGTAGTTTGGGATTATTGTACATATAGCATGCAATGTTCTGCACCTAGTACCCTACCCAGCTCTCTCTGTGTAGCCGGTAGTGCACGCTCCTTATATACCAATACCGTGGTGGAGCGCCACTAGTGGCGGGTGTAGGTACCAGGTAGCAAGTCTGGCAATGCATTGTTCTCGATGTATAGGCGGTTACAATGCAATGGTATATGATATTCTTGTAAAGTACAGGTTGATTAATAGCGGCTAAGCATTCATAAAATCACAATAGGCCGACTATGGTAAAGTCCTCCCAATGAGGATGATCAGAGAGGTTTGCTATCTCCCAACCAGTGCGGCTAATTGTGTCAGCTGATCACATCTTGTATTGGCCAGTTCGAGGTGGCATTAGATGCACCTACACGCATACAGGACCTACACTGATTCAATGTCTATCAAAGAGAGTTCTTGGAATGTGTCCTATCTTAAGTTTAGATCGGGAATCTATAGACATTTGCTCTTAAGCAGGCAATTACAGTGATGTTAGGGCATCCCAGTTGAAAAGAAACTTTATCAACCGTGTCAATATTGACAGGTGCCGATATGTGCCTCTACATGGGTACCCACGATTTTGACCATGTCGCTGTGTTGATTTTTAGCAGAAGGAGCATGTCATTCTGTCGATTTTTAGGTATATAAGAACTTAGAGAAAAATCCCTGTGGGTCGATTTTTATCCATATTTTTCCTGTGTCTGTCGATTTTTAATATGGCCTCAAAGGGCCGTGTCGCTGTGTCGCTCGTGTCGATTTTTAACCCATGTAGAGGCACCAATATACCATGCGTGTATGGCTGAAAGCTTTTGCGGAGCGTAATTCAGAGGGGACCAGACTACCAACTAGAGGGCCTGACATGTTTTAGCCTCATTCACTCAGTAAGGCATATGCATTTACCGTGACATATTCCGACCCCATCCACTACAGTAACATGAATATGCACGCTTTTCTCATGAAAGAACGGGGTGAGCTTATTTGGCCCCAGACTAGTCAAAATTCCAACACACCTCACATTACTGAATATTGACCTCACATTTAGATCTCTTCTTTCAATAAAAAAAAAACATGCCATCCATTTGTGAACCCTTATATATTTCTTTGTCACTGCCATACATGAATGCAGTACTCACTCTCATAAAAGTGAGCGCCACTGTCACCAAAAGCACTCTTACCTGAAAGTCAGATGGTGCCCAACTTTAAAGTGAGAGTGCTTTCGGCGACAATAACGCTCAATGAGTGTGCTGCTGAGGAACTGACCAGTACTGCATTCATGCATTATGTTGGCTCTTAGGCAACACTTGGCATGATGCTTAAGTGCGGCCCCGGTGAGTAACTCAAGAGGGCTGCATGTATGCATCATAACAATGATCAAAACACTATGCGGCCTTTAAAGGGGCATTCTCACTAAACGTCTGCCAGTCACAATTCTATCACTGTTCTAGTCTACCATGTGGTGAAGTGTTAGAGGTGATTATGAAGTTTAAAGGGTCGGTACGTGTCCCCTGGAGGCCTGGGTAGCGTACCACGTGGGTAGAGTGAGACCGTGCCCTAAGCTGGGGACGTGCGCGGCAGGTGAGTGAGGAAATATCACCTGGACAACAGGTAAATGTCACCCTGCTCGTCCTACTGCACAGAGAGATCAAAAGCCCCGTCAAAAGGGAGTCTTGATTGCCTCCAGAATCACTCCCCTCTTTAGGGGAGTCCAGGTTGCCTAGGGGAGCCTAGGTGACTCACTGCCTGACCTATGGGAGTCACCCCGGGGAGTCATTTGACCGAAAGAGCCATATGACTCCCCCAGGTGACTCCCTTAGGTCAGCTAGAAAGTCACCTAGGCTCTCTTAGGCGATCTGGACCCCCTTAAAGAAGGGAGTCACTATGGAGGCTACCTGGACTCCCTTTTGACGCTGTTTCTTTTCTCTGTGTGGGTACCCTGTTCTTACACTTTAAGGACCGCATGACGCATCACAGTTTTTTGTTCATCTGTGTTTGTAATGCAGCAATGCACTGCTGGCGAGTAAGTGTATCAACCCCTTAGAGATGGCATGATGCAGTGATGAATGTGTCCTAGTAGAGAGCTATCGAGCGCTGCATGAATGCATCATTAACACGTGTGAAGTGCATTAAAGCACTATGGTGTTATTAAACAACTAGCAGTGGCGGGCATATGGGGCTCGATTTAACCGGACAGAGAAATGTCAAGTTTTTTTTAATAATAGGTCATATTGTCACTGCAAATGAAAACAACGACCTAGGACCGTAACACTGCACTAAGTCTGTGTCTGGCAAATCCCGAGAACACATGTATTCTTTGGCTCCCTATCTGACCAAACTCTCATTCAATTGTGCCTAACCAAGTTAATGCCTCTAGACCCCTAAATTCGATATGGCGACATGGGCATTGTTTATAACCGACATGCGACATGAGGCCTAGCGATATGTGACATGAGGCTTAAAAATATAGTGACATGGGACATGGACAGTTCTTAAAAGTGACATGGGACATGAGCATTTTTAAGCGACATAGACATGAGACATGGTCATTTCTTAAAATCGACATGTGACATGGGGACCGCCCGATCAAGGGCCCCAAGTTAGTCATTTCTTGGCTCCCTATAGGACCAACCTAGATTTGTCAGGTTGGTCAGCACTGACACGGTGAAATGTTGTTTTGCCTCAGTCATTCGAGCGGGGGACCAGCGAAGCCTGATCCACAACCAGATCACAGGATCAAATTTCTGGTGGGGGTTGGGGAGGGGGGGGGGTGGGTGCTGCCTCTCTTCCCCTATCCCCATAACACAGTGATCTACCCCCCACCCCCTACACCCTACCACACACACTCATATCATGCTCCTATTTCCACACAGACCACTCGATTCCCCACAGGCCCACACTGAGCTGTGGTGGAAATGGTCGGCAGGGGTTTGGTAGTATTAGTGTAAAGGTCTGACACTGTGGTGGTCCTGTCATCTAGGTGCTATGTGACCAAACACTACATACAGCTAGTTCCCACAAGAATCAATAGATGTCACTAGCATAGGCCTGGTGATTGGTGTGGGAACACTGATCACAGCCTCCCACAGAGAACAAATTAGCCAAGCCCTTTGTCAGCCTCACCAGGTTCTTCCAGACAAGGTATAATATATCTCAGTAGGTGTCAGAAACTGCAGTCACGTGTGTTTACTTAGTACCCTCTATTCAAGGTGCTAATGGGTGCATTGTGCTTAAATCTTAAAGGTCCGCGTACTGGTTTAATGCTTTACATCATTTGAAGTTGTGATTACCAAATGTAGCCCAGGGGAGTCTACGCGCTAGGGTTGTATTCAAAAAGAAAATTACCCCAAGGGATTGGCATTTATTCCGGACGTTTTGGAATTGTATCAAACCTTCAGGGTCGTCCCAACACATGAATGCTCCTCAAGATGTTATGTGCAAACTGATTTCAAAGCAAATGGCTTTTCTATGAAAAGGGGGCCTGCCAGTTGATAAGGAAATGACAATGGAAGTCTATGTCAGGTTTATTTCATAACTTGACTTTAGGTCGATTTAGGTGGTAGTGTATCTTTAAGGCTTATGAAGCCTTCACTAAGGCTGTTCATAGCCTCCTAGTCGTCTGAGGCAGGAGAATATAATCTACAGTAAGAAAAATAGGCCCAACATCCAGGCATAGAATTAAAGGTTAACAAACTTTCGAATGGTCAGCATAATACATTTTCTCACTAGGGCCATCGGTCATGATGAAAAAGATCACCATTTAGCAACTTACCATTCTTCCTGGAGTATAGAGATAATTCTGATGGCTCCATGTGCGCGGTCATGTTAAATTTCTCGTGAGATTTAGGCAGTGACTAAACTCTACACACAACAAAGAACCAGCAATGTTCCCAGAGCAGAACCAACCTCTCACGAGGTATGCCAGTCCCGGGTCCCACGTGGCTTTAGTAAAAGAGAGACAAACTACTAATGACTGCTTATAGGAAAAGTCAGTTGTAGTTACCAACAAAAATAATGATGTATAAACATCTTCTTTTGGATATAACAAAAGAGTTTAACAATTACTTGGGGGGGGGGGGTGGATGAGAGATGATGATATGCAAAGATACTATTAACATTCATAGATTAGTTATAGAACACACAAGTTTACAATATAATAAAAATCGGTCAATATGAAATTATCAATAGGCCCAATTATTAGCATTATTTATAAACCAGATTACATAAAATATCAATAAGAATAAGGAGCACACAATAAAAGGAACATTAATTCAGCACACAAACATAAACTATAAAAGTATACAGTACTTTCAACACCGGTATATTTGGTAGACAAATGAATATATGTATATATATATTCTTTTTACAAGAATCAAGGCTAATTATACAGATTCCAAATCCTACAAGTTCATTTATAAATGTCTATATGGACCCGGAAATAATCCACCCTGTTGTAGTACAAAGATGAACTATTTTCATCACTACTATACATTAATGTTAATCTTTTAAACAGCATCCATGCGTGCATGGTTTGTCATTCATGGCCCACCCTAGGCAGGCAACACACTCCCCACACACATTATATAATTCTACTCTGCATACCTGTCCCCTCACCTGTGCATGTGACCCTTACCTAGGCCAAAAAAAGTTTGTTTCAGGTCACCCGACCGACTCTATCAAAATAGGGCTGACCCTACGTCTTTTTATGCAATTTTGAAGAATTTTCCTTATTTTTACCCTTTTTAGGTGAGGCCGGGTGGAACTTTCAAGTTTAATTTTTTTTTTGAACCAAACAAAATCCGACCTACCGACCCTACATTTTCTTGCCATGTTACCTTAAACAAACCTTTTTTTTGCCTTATTATGGCTCTACATTCTACCTCCTCACCTGTGTCCCTGACCCGGCTCCTCACTCCAGCTCCACCAGCCTTTACAGGAGGTCCGGACTGTCATATAATTCCTCCAATTAAAGCATGATTCTTCCAATTTACTTGGGGTCTGCGTGTTTTACTAGGGTATTTTGAGGGTGCTGATTCCGAATCTGCTCTGTGTAAAGTGATATCTGTGTGGTAACTAGGTCAAATTCAAGGTCAAAGGTCACAAGTTGATGTAAGAATGAGACTGAAATAAGTAAACACATTTTGAGACAAATACAAACATATTAAAGTGAAGCTTATTCATCTTGTATTTCATGTGATTCACATCCGTCTTAGTCATACTGTTATTGTAGTACATTTTTGGATTAGTACAAGTGATTGCAAATAAAATAGAATAAACTACTACTCTGCTTAAATTGCAGTCTCATTCTTATACCCACTTGTGACCTATGACCTTGTATTTGACCTTGTTGTGACACAGATATCACTTTACCCATGGCAGATTCGGAATCACCACCCTCCAAATATCCTAGTAAAACACCCAGACAAATTATTGGTCTCCACACCAACTCCCCTTCACATTGTCAGCCTGCCCCCCCCCATTAATTAAAGCATTGTTCTTTAAATCACTCTCTTCTTGTCTGTTACGGCGTGGGGGTATATGAATGATTTGTGAACTGCTGAATATGAATCCATCTTTCAACATTTTTTTATTTTCTAATAATTTCATAAGTGACATTTAAAAAAATAATATATTTACTGATAACCTGCAAATAAGCAGAGTTAGCAGTTAAAATTGACTCTCTCTTTTACCAGAGTGGAAGTTGACACCTATATTTTTCTGTGTGTATATAGAAATAAACAGTCAAATAGCATATAGCTCCTCACACTTTGCTGACATCAACAAAAAAGTTATGCTTTTTCAGAATACGAAATGTTAAACTTCCTCACCTGAAATGATGCATTCTGTCCTCAGTTCTGCGTCTTCTGCTTTCCGATTGGCCGTGGCATGCTGACAGTGTTGCTTAGAAAACCCGCTAAATCGGAGCCATTTCCATTATATCATAATGTTGCACCTATGGGGCTTCTCCTGACCTTAAGACTTCCTCAAGGTCACAGGTCACTAATATCAGAGGTCACTCACTTAGTGGCTTGCCGACCAGACATTTCTCCATTGACCTTGACCTAAACCTTGACCCCCACTAGTGAGATTTACTGTGATTTAACAGTAACACTTTGAGTGCAGAATAGCGCTTTAATGTGCGATGCCCTTTGTCGTCATGATGCATTAATGCAGCCCTGGCAAGTCTACTTGCAACGGTTGCATTCATGTATCGCACTGACCTGTCTCTGTTGATACGCTCTTGCAATAGGTTGGCATGATACAGACTTGCAAGGGCTGCATTCATACATGATGATGTCAACCCTCTTATCGGTGTGCCACATACACGTGTGTACATTGACACAGGCATTTCATTTCCTGTTCCTGTTCTGCTCCCGCAATTAAGCTTGTTGATTGCTTGTGTGGATGTCACTGCCTAAGTCTCACCATAGATTGCGAGCTCAGAACTAACATAGCCGCCCATATGGAAAAAACGAATTATCGCTATAGTGCTATGCGGCCCATGAAGGGATAAGTGGCAGGGCTGGTTTATTCATTCCTGTCCCCCCTGGGTGGTGGTGGTATGGTGGCCACAAAGGAGAACAGACTGGTACGTGTATAACTGATGGAGCTTACCCCAAATATGTATATCGGGACTAGCACATCCTGGTACTTAAGGTAGTCGAGGGCTAAACCCCCATATGATCTCCGTATCAGGCTAATCCTCTCTCCTCGCACCTTGAACAAAGGTGCTTTTAAGAAATTCACCCATGATGCATTGCTCTGGAGTCGGGGGCCTTATCACAATGCATTGCTGCAAGCCAAGATGGCGGCCCCCATAGCCTCATGCGCTAGTGCCGTTATGTTTACATCTGCACAGCCTTTTTTTTGCACAAGCAGGCCTCTGGCCGTATTTCACAAGGCCGTAGGCTGTGCAGACTAAAACAAGTGTTCCTTTGTGTTTATTTTTCATGTTTTCCGATTCAAATCAGCAAAATTATGGTAGGACCCCTACAATAGCTTCTTTCTACATAATCTAAATGCTATAAAAACCGCCATTGATGACGTCATTGATGACGTCAGAGGGTCATGAAATATGAGCATGGGTTATTTCACAGGGGTGTTGAATAAGGGCACTCCTTGGTTAAATCAGTTGAGTGACCGTATTCCATAAAATATAGATCTATACTTATTACCAAAAAATGCTGCCTTTAGAATTATTGTCAAAAAGACTGTGTTATTGTTCAAGAACTTCTTTATATTTAAAATAAACGTTTTTCTCTCGGATTAACTATTTTATTGGCACTGATAAATTAGTGGGTGGCTTCTGATACCTGTCGGTTCTGACAATGGTCATGATTTGAAATTGTATCCGATGGGAGCATTGAGATCCCATCACCTCCCTATTTCAATACTTTTCCTGCTGATGAAACATCTTTTCTTGAACCGAAATATATCTTTCAAAATTTATAATTTGTTGTAGTAGCATGAAGCCTAAATCTAGTCTTACAGCGAGTTACCCATCCCGGCTGTAGGCCTGGTGATGAAGGGCATACTGCATTAAAGTATTAAATACGGCCCTTAAATGGATGAATGCCACACAAAATTTATTTCAAAGCAATCCTCTATGTAACTCTGCATATATTCCGACTGTTAACCATTTGGAAAAAGTTATAAACCGTTCAAGGGCAGCATAGTTTGGTGGTGAGCTATGCCCTTTGTTGTCATGGTTAATTCATGCATTCCCAGGGCTGCATGCATACATCATGCTGAGCCTTCAGGAATATTTAGGGCATGATGCGTGAATGCAACCTAGCGAGTTACTCGCCAAGACTGCATTCACTTGTGATGACGACAAGGGCGTACTACATTAGAAGACTATTCAATGCTGAAGGCCATATAATGGTTTAAGTAGTGCCAGGGCTACATTTATGCATCATTCATATCCTGTGTCAACCACGCAGGGTCCTCATGATGCTTAAATGCAGCACTAGTGAATTGCTCATCAGAACTGCACTCATCCCTCGTGATGACCGAGGACGCATTAAAGCATTATCTTGTTCTTAAAGCTCCAACCCGTAGTGCATAGTGCATTAATGCATCATCCCTTGATTGTCATTATGCCTGAATGCAGCGCAGGTGAGTAATTCACCAGTGCTGTTTTCAAGCATCATGCCGTCTTTACTAGGTCAAGACACCTCTGAAGGGTCGGCATGGTGCACCAATGTAGCTCCAGCAATATACTCTCCGGGGCTGCATTTGTGCATCATGACAACAAACGACTTCTTTTAACGACAAGCGTCCTTACAGGGTTAAAGCATTATCTTGTCCTTAAAGGTTTAATACAAAATGGTGGTGTGCCAGGATACAATGATACCTGAGCTCTTTCGTCTTCACCCCGAAAGAAAAGCATGAATAATTTATTGCGCCTTGGCTGTTGCCAGGCAAAGTTATTTTGGTACCTCCTTTCATCCTCCTATACAATATACAGGCACCCTACCAACACAAAAATTGTCAACGATAAGAAGTGTGATTTAGGAGGCTCAGATATGTTTATCTTCCAAAAGAAAGGCACTCAGGAAGAGAGAAGAGTCTTTAAACCAGCCGAGCCCTTTCAGGAATTGGAATAGAAATCTTTACCTAGCGCTTTTCAGCATAGACAGCGATGTTATAATATTAATATGCATTTGGCTCTCAACACAATTAGTTCTGATTCTTTGCCAGAACAAAGAGGAACAAGATATTAGGCCAGGTTCCCCATTGTGGTGTATGTTCTCATCTTTTCTCATCCTTTTCTTATCCACCTTTGTGAACCTTTCCTGACATTGTCTCACATCATCCATATCACCAAATGAGTTTTCACCAAATACATTATCACCCATACTACAAATATGGTAGTTATTTATGGCACAAGGCAAAGTGCGTAATACTAGTGACTTGGCACAGAAGACTCTCCATAATTTACTTTTACATTGTATATGAGAACACTATTACTGTAATGATAATATATTATGCTATATGTTAAAATTTATGCCCCGGAAAAGCCAAAGTGGATCTTGTGTACTTCGAGCCAAATTTATCGAATATCATGAAAATGAATAAATTTGTTTAAACCAAAAAGAAATGAAGGCTCAAGCCATCTCCTCCTCATTGGTTTATATTATCTGTTGTGTGTCCTGTTATGTGTTAAGTCACCCTCTGTCTGTTGCCGCACCCCTTACAGGGAACGGAGCCTTCATAAACCAATGGGGCTTTTCTTAAGTGAGTCTTATATTACAGTGCTGTCATTCATTTGGAACAAGGTCGAAACTTTCAATAGATAATATCCTGGCTTAAATTGTGTGGTAATCTCCCCCTTTTGTCCTCCAAGTTTCTCCTTCTTTGCTCATGGGCTATAATGGGCGTTAAATGCATGTGTGACCTCACTGTTGAGGCTTTAAAGGGCCCAACATGAGGGTGGTATGGGAAATATAAAGCTTGCTACACTGAAAATCCATAGGTTTAAAAGGGTTAGTCAGTACAGACTAACCCAGGTTGGTCATATGAGTGTTAGTCACAATGGCAAAGTTATTTTCAAAAATGACCGAGGGGTCAGTCAGTAGTGGCTAACCTAGGTCCATCATTGGTGTGTTGTATTTGTATACCACTAGTTGGGGTCACCTGTGATGACCACTCAGTGGCTCCCCCTGGAACTAAAAAGACTAAGGTGGGTTGGTCAGTAGTGACCAACCTGACAATAATAACTAATCTAGGTTGGTTGTATAGGGAGCCAAAAAATGACTAACTAGGTTAGGCGTTAGTGACTGAGAGCGTATAGGGAGCTTAGGAATATCAGTGTAGTAGCATTAGAGACAGTCATTCATTTAGGTCACACCACCATCAGCAGTGCGACATTGTTTTGACCAATAGTGCCTAGCAATACTGCGCATCAGACTTGTACTACTTTGTAAGAAGTGTATACTACCAGGAAGCAACAAGAGAACAAATATATCAGCATACTGTAACTTCCAAGCGACTTTGTCAAGTAAAAAACATGAATATGTATGGAGCCTCGTCGGTTGCCTGGCACTATGGAGGCCCTTATATGGTGACATACAATGTACAAACAAAGGGATGGCATTCCGCACACCCATATATTATTAACAGTGTTGTCACCGCCTACATGGCATTAATTTATCCAGTGATCACACCTGATTATTCTTGAAGTTCAACACTGCGTGGAATGTACTATAGTGGTACTGTATTCTGAATTCGCTTATTTAGAGCTTTTGCACCATCTATAGACCCATGCATAAAGAAAGGGTGATTTTTCAGTTATGTTTATGTTGGTTTTACCCAGATCCTCATAGCATTGTCTGTAATGGCAACGTTAGCAAATATCTCATATTAGGAGATTCACAGGACAATAAGTTTGCGAAAAGTATATATCTGAATACATAATTTTGAGGTTATATTTATCTATTTGTCAGTCACGCTTCAGATATATCAAACTTTGTCAATAACTTTTCTGAAAACTCACCTGTTCTTGCTGCATTGATCTATAGACAATATTTATATATCAGCTCCCCTCATGTAAGCAAACACCAACAACTCTATTTCAATCAGGACAGTGTATGGTATTTGAGAATCGTACATAGTCCTTTCAATATAGGCAATATTCATGACTTTGTCAGGAAAAAAGACATGGATATTTATGATGTCTTGTCTGTTACACTTTGAAACTCCCTTCTATGGTCATAAACAATCTATAAACAAATACTTTCTAACCACCTACACGACATGAAACTATCCATGGATCATACCTGGTTATTGTCAAAGTTCTTAAGTATAAATTGTATACACATATTTCACTATCATCCCTTATTAAGGGCTTTTCCCATATTTTTTCACCATCACGAGAGTGTTAATATATCATGTGGTACCATGTAAGCAAACCCCGACAACTCAATTTTAATCAGGACAATGTATGGTATTTCAGACTTTTACTCCAAGTACATGTATATTGCAACATACAAGACCTTGTCAAGAAAAATAGCATGCATAATTAACACCTTGTCTGTTCCACTTTTAGGCGCCCTTCTATGGTAATAAACAATCTGCAAACAAATCTATTATACATAGATTGTCTCATCGCCTACATGGCATAAATCTATTCACTAATCATACCTGATTATTGTCGAAGTTCTTAAGTGAAAGTTGTATACACGCAATTCACTGCTTAGGGGGACCTTGCCTTTTTTTATGCTCATCACTTATTAAGAGCTTTTTCCGGGGCTTTTCCACGATCAAGAAACTGTTTATATATCAAGTGGTCTCATGTAAGCAAACACTAATAGCTCAATTTTAATCAGAGCAATGTACAGTAGTTCGGAATTAGACTTCATGCTTTAAGTACATGGCTCAGTCTCATGAGTTTGTAACAGTTGAAACGTCTTTGACTGGGTGTCGTCTTTGACCAGTGTAGTCTTTGACCGGGTGTCGTCTTTGACCGGGTAGGGTTGAAGTACTATATAGTAAAGAAATTGGGTAATTTATTGTATAATAAGAAGTCCCACCAAGTACATTATATCATATACATATATTATATTTTAAAAAATTAGAAAAAAAACTTTTCTAGATACCCGGTCAAAGACGACACCCGGTCAAAGACGACACCCGGTCAAAGACGACACCCGGTCAAAGACGTTTCAACTGTTGCAAACTCATGAGACTGAGCCACATACAGTACTATACGCTAATGAATAGCGACTAGCTGTACCGCTAACACTCAAGAGCCAACTATGGACTCCAAATGACTGTCCTAAAGTGACAGACCTATCGTGGTCTTATAAGAATCGAACAAAACAGTAAATCTGAGATATACTGGCAAATAATTGAAAAGCGCCCATTGCAATGTGATTATTATGTTGCCAATAAAAATGTCTATACTCAAACTCAAACTCATACATACTGCAATATTTAAGACTTTGCCAAGAAAAAGAACATGAATACTCACAATACCTTATCTTGGGTTAACATCAAAATTAAGAAAGCCAGAAACAGAGCCACTGATATGCATTACATTTTTCATTATGAAATATTATTAATTCAAGGGTAAAGTGTAATTGAACACTCTGACTCTGAATCAGGCATAGAATTTATTCGTGCATACTTCATGAATGTTTTCCCTCACACAATGGCTAATTATTGTTCGTCAGAATCCAAGTTGGAAACTGGATTGTGAATAAAACATGAAACAATTGACAATCCCCTGTAATTAGCTTCAAAACTACTCCCTGCAGCTGGTTTTCACTCTGACAACCTTAGAGAGTGGTCATTTTTAAACAGCAGGAGGGGGTTGGTGGATTCGGGGGGGGGAACCAAAAAATGTTGGACCCCTTGAAGGGGGGGACCAAACAAATTTGGACACCTCTTGATGGGGGAACAAAAGAATTGCACCCCTTTTTAGCGAAAAAGCCAGCGCGTTACTATAGCTCAAAGGGGTCGGCTGCGCTCAATTTCAACTTGCCTGAAGGGGGGGACCAAAAAAATATTGACCCCTTCGGTGGGGGGACCAAAAGAATTTCGCACCGCTCACGGGAAAAATCCACCAACCCCCCTGTTGTTAAAAAATGACCACCCCCTTAACCCCTTAAGGACTACATAGTGCCTCAATATACTATATAATGCACATGTATTGTGACAATGCATGAGTGTAATCATGGTGTGTAACCAGTGCTGCATTCAGGGATCAGATCAACTCTTTTTGGCTGATACACTCCATAGGAACAACATGATACTCGACTGCGACCATGACAAGTAGACTCACCAAAGCTGACTCCTCCAGCCCTCATTCATGTATCATGGGGACACAGGGTATAAGACATTGAAGTGCGCCCTAATGGATTAATTTAATGGGGAAATCTTGAATATTGTCACCTCAGCATTTCTCATTATTTGGAGAGGATTTCAACTCTTGATAAAGAACCGTTCTCAATCTAAGGTACTTTAAAAAAAAAAAGAATTTAAAGTGTTTTATTGGGTAAAAATAACAAAGTTAATCATTGGATTCGACGCATTGCCGTTCTTCCTCCAAGACCCCTTTTTTCTTTTGCAAGGCTCTCGGAGTAGAAGTAGCTCACAGTCATACCGGTCATATGTTACAATGTATATTTCCATGTATTTTGCTCATATTATTACTGAGATTATTATCACAGGTAGTAAGAATGATGTGATGAGATGAAGATAAACATGTACTGCTCCGTGGTTTGCCTGTAAGACACATAAGACTCACACCTTTTTGCATTAAATCTCGTCATATCTCGCGTGATCAGAACCAAACTATCGAGCAGAGAGAGGAGAGGATGATCCAGGTTTCTCTCTTGGTACTAGATTAAGTATAGTATCGGTGTAACCCTTTAATGTTAGGATGATTACTCAGAGATTATTCATCACAATGTACCAGCCCTCTGACAGCAGATGTATACCCACACTGTTTCTAGCAAAATCCAACTTAAGGCCAAAAAAAAAAGAAGTTGTGTTCAGGTATCCCTAGCGACCCAATTTTGATGGCCTTACCCAATTTATTTTATTTTATTTCATTTTTTAGGAAGGCATTTTTCTTTTTTTTTTACTGAAATAATTTTTTTTCAAAATTATATTTTATTTCCGAAAATTATAGGGAAATGCGAGGAATTTTGTCTGAAAATCCTTAAAAAAAATTTGTTAAGAAAAAAAATCGACCTACCTACCCTTTTTTTTTTGGCCCATGCTACCTGAACACAGCTCTTTTTTTTTGCCTACCTCATAAAACGCATACGTAGCCTATACTACTCGCACTGCTACGTCTGCGTTTATTGAGCCACGTCGGGTTTGTTAGGGTCCCTATTCAAGCAACATGCTGCCCTTGCAGGGCTATAGCACTGTTGTCATTGTCAGGATTTATAGTATGTGTCGACAGTGCTGTCAGGCAGACACTACAATGGTTTCATCTCCTATCACCTGCGGTTCTTGAGTGGGGGATTCCCGGGGTCGATTCCATCCTCCCCACAGGTTTTAAGTAGACATCCGTTTGGAGAGTAAGTAGGTTATAGGGTATAATGGAAAGGTGTGCATCTAGAAGGCCATAATCATCTTTGCATGTCCCAATAGAATCCACAGAGAGGGGGTGCCATCTAGGGTATGTTGTGTACACTACTTCTTTGTAGAGTAATGCAAAGATTAGGTTGGACTTTTACTTGCACACCTTCCCATGGTACCCTATAGCCAGCTCACTCTCCAAGCTGAGGTCTTGTTAAAACCTGTGATCCTCCCTAACTACCCACACCAGCACCAACGCCTCTTTTGAATTAAAGGGGCACATTGCATCAAACTACTATGCTATCCTTACAGAATTTACACTGACATTGTCAGAGTGGATAGTATGTGGCAGACTACAGTGGAGTGGCAGTTCTGTCATGGCAGGCAGTCCTATGGCATCACCTCATGTCAGGTGTGGTTTCGCTGTAGCTGACAACTCCTTACCACACTTGCCAACAATAAGGCCACTCAAAAATAAAGGTTGTTTCTCATCACCAAGTAGTGAAAAATATGACGAGGGCGTTTTTTTATTCTATTCCTTTTTTTTTTACTTGAGTCTTGAATTTATAGGGAAATTTAGACATATCGCAATCAACTTTCATATTTTAGTTATTCAGAGTTTATTGATCAGCAAAGCTTGTTATAATGCAAGCTTCTCCTAGCTGACTGCATCACTTATAATATAAGCTTTAATTTGATACCAAATTTGCCAATATTTCTCCAATTTTGGCATAATTTTCGCCCTTTTCTTATGAGTGGCTTTAACATAGGTATCTATTTCTCAGTTCGGCCTCATCAGCTAGCACAACATAATTATGGCCTACCAGGAAATCCCGTAATAGCATTAGGATGTACAATGTAAAAAAATGGTTGCCATTTTTGTAGGTGTACAGTAGATTCTACTATAGATCTACAGTAGATTCTACTGTTTACCTACGATGAACTGTACACCTCCAATAGAATCTACTGTAGATCTACAGTATAATTTAATGTAGATCTGCAGCAGAATCTACTGTAGATCTACAGCAGAATCTACTGTAGAAGAGATTTACAGTGGGATCTACTGCAGATTCAGAGTAGATTCTATGGTTTACCTACACTAACTCTTTACAGTGTACATGCACCCATTGTGGGAGTTTGGCGTAGGGGTAGTACGACTTGAGCCTTTAGAGGTGTCCCCTAGCTATACCATGCTATAGTATAACGGTACCTACACGCTACAGCCTACAGTATCACACCCACTGCCACCCAGAACTATGGAGAGAATGGCTTCAACATTACCTAACTTCTTTTCTATGGCTGCAAGTCGGCACACTGTTTTGTGGTTCACTGTAAGATATAAGCACTGCATACATACAGCAAAGGTTGGCTACTTTTGTTCTAGTATATTTTGCTGTAGGTGTACTGCAACTGACTTGCTTTACAGGTACAGTAACTTCTACTGTAAATTTACAGCAACTTCTACTGTAAATTTACAGCAACTTCTACCATACGTCTACAGCAGAAGTTTCTGGCAACTTTTGTTCCACTATATTTAGCTGTACATGTACAGCAACTGGGTACTGCAAAGTTAATATGCAACCATGGAGAGTACATTCTTGGCTAATAGTTCGATTTCTGCTAGGATAATTCACACTGCACAATGCAATGGTTTAATCCTGCATTTATACAGCTGAACGGTATGTGATACCAGCTTTTCCCCTGTCCAGGCACTTAAGCATTTAACTTTTCCTTCCAATGTGGTGTCTATTCTATACCTTTGCTGTTTTTTGTATCATTCTACACAAGTATGCAAATATCAATACACTTCATGATAACTGCATTCAGTCTAAATCATCCATTTTCATTATATAATGTATCAAGAGTTTGTGAGGCTTTATTTGACTCATGAAGGGTTGGGTGGAATGATTACTACAAAATGATATACTGCTGCCACCTAGTGGCAGAAATCGACAGCACAATGTACCATAAAGTTCAGCAACATTGCTGAAGACCCAAATTACAGTACATAATGCTGTAATTATACAGCAAATAGTACTGTAATACCAACTACAGCAAAAGTGCTGTAAATGTACAACACACTGTGCTGTTTAAACACAGTAACTTTTTACAGTGTACCCACTCTAACACCCTGCGGTGCACATCACATTCTACCACTGTCCTGTCAGTCTGCTGGTCTATTTATAGAACAACAGCCCTACCTCTCCCCTTGGCTACAGCTTAATTGATGCATATACCCCTCCCATCCGCCCACACATGGGTGAGACCAAAAACACCTATCAGGTATCTGCCAGTGGTGAGGCCAAAATAAATATCATATAAATAAATACATAGAGCAGCACACTGAAACAGCAGATACAATTGTTACTGACTGTGTCGAGTTTGGGCCAATGTGAACATCTTTGACTGGGTGACATCTTTGACTGGGTACCATCTTTGACCGGTCGCCATCTTTGACCGGGTGCCATGTTTGACTGGCTTGATAGAAAACGGTTTATTCAGCAGAGGTGAAGATATTTGTATATATATAATGGGCTAGTAATTACTAATTTAAAGTCTTATAACATCCAATAACCTTTTCAGCCTATTTATATCTTCATCTGCCCTAAATATACTGATTTCCAACAAGCCAGTCAAAGAAGGCACCCGGTCAAAGATGGCACCCAGTCAAAGATGGCAGCCAGTCAAAGACGTTCACATTGGCCCAAACCCATGAGACACAGCCTACTGCACAAGCCGTGCCTGGCCAGATCTGCATCCCAGTGGGCACAAAGTTTAGTTCAACATTGAACCAACATTGGCAACTAGTTATCAACGTTGGTTCAATGTTCTGTGCCAACTGGGATACTGGCCCAAGGTCTAGTGCAGAATGGGCTCTGCAATAAGCACCTTTTCGGGCTACTTTAAAGTGACGCTCTGTATTTATTTCAGACCAACATCAAAACTACATGAAAAACATAGTTTTTAATTTTTTTCCGGGGCTTAAGTAACCCTTTGCCCGTGCAAGAAGTCCTGTGCTTGCAGAGCGACTGGAAATGTTCCTGCCATATGTATAGATCCCAAATAACAGATAAACACTTTACTCATGCATTACACTGAGTTCACATTTAAATGTTACTAATCACGTTTCTATGTTTTACTTCAGGTGAGTACCTTTTGTTAGTTCACACATTACACCAAACTACAAGTGGGTAAGTGAAGTATAAACATTGCTAGCATTTTTCGTCAATTTCTTCAACTATTCAAGGAGCTTTGATATGATTTAATGTGCGTTAATGTGCTATGCCTTTTGTTGTTAGCGTTTTTAAGAGACCATCACGATTTTATACACGTCCTGACTTCCTGTATTAATTAGTCATGACACGTTCAACTTATTATAGCCCAAGATTTCACACATTCTCCATTTTGAGTTTGTAAGACTATTTTTTTCACAAATTGTTTTTATAAATGCAATGCAAATGATACATCAAGTGTACACATGGATGTTGCTGCACATAAACCATTGTACAGACTACTTATGAGTCGATATTAACACCCTTCGATTATAATACAATGTTTACTTCTACATAATTACATATATCAGAAAGTAAATATTGTATTATAACCGGCATAAAATTATCACGGCAAGATAAAAATATCTCCGAGTCAAGGCCATCGTAGATTTGTGTTGTTCGTTGTACTACAAGGGCTGGAGAACACAAGGCGTATTCTCCAGCCCTTCCTCTCCCCCGCCGCAGTCAGAGAAGACGGATGGAGTCATCTCCTGTGGTTCCCCCTACCCTGCCTCCCGCAGTCTGCGGCAGGTGCACGTGGTCCATTAACCCTTTAAGGTGACATGTGGCTAAAAGATCATTTCTCGTCATGATGCACTAATGCAGCCACGGTCAGTAACTTACTGGGGCTGCATTAGTGGATTATGCCGACCCTTTGCCAATAGGGTTGGCATGATGCTTGAATGCAGCACCGGTGAGTCACTCGCCGGGGTTGCATTTGCGCATCATGATGATCAAGGTTACATTTAAGCACTATAGAGCCCTTAACGTTAGAGGCGTAGAACCTGCTGCCCCGGCAGCAACAGTCAGAGTGCAGGCATGACAGGTACTCAGCCCTTTATATAGGCGGCCTGGAGTTTAAGGGGCTAACCATTACAGGCCAGCATGGGGTGCTGTTTTTCTGTTAATACATGGATGTGTGTAACTCACCATGGATCATGCCGACTCTACGATGATGATGATATAGTTTTAAAACCAACACAGCTGAAGGCTGATTAGCAAGTCCACAGGGCCCATACGGACAGAACCTGGGACAACAGGGTCCATGGTTAACACTTAGATGAGATGAGGGACATCTCGGACAAACACCTAAGGTGATATAACACTAAGAAGAATGAGAGGGAAAAGGGAAAACAAAATACATCCAGTCATGATAAAAAGAGGCCCATGGATGGGAAAAAAAAGGCAATGGAGAATACAATAGAGAAACCCAGACAATAGCGTAAAATGTAATGTACATGACGCTGAGTGTCTGACCCTGCGCGGTTGACTTTTTTTCTAAATGGTTGGCATGATGACCTTATGTAGTTCTTACTAGTGAGATATGGATGTGTCACAACGGAAGGTACACAGGATGCCTTAAGACATCAGGTGTGCTGTCCATGGGGAGTTAAGCCTTGAAGGGCTGCAGAGGAATACACAAATCCCTATGTCATCACGACTATTGACCCAGTAACTCGCAAATGCTGTATAAATGCATCATGCTACCTTAAAAGGTTGATACACTCCTGGCGCATCAACATGATACACTAACACAGCATTATTGACTTACTGCAGGTGAATCAAGACAACCAATGTTGCCTTTCGACAGTATGCTGTCCCTAAAGGGTTAATGCCAGTAATGCCGCTATACAGGCAAGGTCCCCCCTCACAATACCACCTTTGTGGTTCTGGAAGGTGGCGGAATCCACTGGATAGGCCACATAAAAGGTAATGTGAAAGCAGGGAAATTGAGTTTCCTCTTTCCTACCCTTTTTTACTGGAAGACATGTTAAATGCCAGAGGAAACCAGAATCCGATGTTTCCTTTCTTTTCTGTGAGTGATACAAAACATCCACTGTATTATACACGAGAGGGGGATAGATATGGCGGCTGCTATTTGTTTACATCATACTAGATCTTGACCCGTTAACATTTTGTGGACAGCATAATGCATTAATGCATCATATCTTTGGTCGTCATGATACATGAATGTAGCCCTGACTAGTAACTCGCCAGTGTTGCATTCAAGCATCATGCTGACCCTACGGGGTTGAGACACTCCTGAAGGGTCTGCATGATGCACTATTGCAACTTTGGTGTGTTACTCACCAGGGCTGCTTTGGTGCATCATGACAACAAAAGTCATCTTGTAGCGACATGCGTCTTTAAAGGGTTAAGGACTGATATAACAATTCAATTTAAATATCAAGGGTTTTAATTGCACACATTAAAATACATTTTCTTCAGGGGCAACAATTGGCCTACCATTCCTTAGGTGAAATGAATGAACTTCACCAGTGCTGTATTGATGCATCATACAATCATACAAACCTTTCGAGAGTGTCTCAATCCACTAGAGTTGGCATGATGCTTAAATGCAGCAATGGCGAGTGAGTCGCCAGGGCTGCATTCATGCATCATGCAGACCACGGGCATAGCTCATAAATGTATCATGGCACCCTTGAAGGTTTAACCATTGTAGGGTCAGCAAAATGTATGAACGCAGCACTGTATGGTAGAAGCACAGGGCTGCATTTAGGCTTCATGACGATCAAGGTTATATATAAGCACTATATATAGTCATTGAAGAGTGCAGGCATGATAGGTACTCAGCCCTTTATATACGGCGGCCTGGGGTTTAAAGGGCTAACCATTACAGGGCAGCAATGGGGTGCTGTTTTTATGTTAATACATGGATGTGTGTAACTCACCAGTGCTGCATGTACTCATGGATCAAGCCGATCCTGCGATGATGATATAGTTTTAAAACCAACACAGCTGAAGGCTGATTAGCAAGTCCACAGGGCCCATACGGACAGAACCTGGGACAACAGGGTCCATGGTTAACACTTAGATGAGATGAGGGACATCTCGGACAAACACCTAAGGTGATTATGCTAAGAAGAATGAGAGGGAAAAGGGAAAACAAAATACATACAGTCATGATAGAAAAGAGGCCCATGGACGGAAAAAAAGGGCAATGGAGAATACAATAGAGAAACCCAGACAATAACGTAAATTTAATGTACATGACACTGAGTGTCCGACCCTGATTTTTTTCTAAATGGTTGGCATGATGACCTTCTGCAGTTCTTACCAGTAAGATACTGATGTATTACAAGGGGAAGTACACAGGAGTGCTTAAATACACAGATCCCTTTGTCATCGTGATACATGACTATACCCTCAGAAAGTGAGCGTCACTGTCCCCCAAAAACTCTGACCTGAAAGTCTGGCGCTGCCTGGCTTTCAGGTCAGAGTGCTTTCGGCGTCAGTGACGCTCACTTTTCTGAGGGTGTATAGCCCCTGTGAGTAACTCGCCAGTGCTGTATGAATGCATCATGCTACCCTTAAAAGGTTGATACACTCCTGGCGCATCAACATGATACACTAACACAGCATTGGCAATTGACTCAATGCAGGTGCAGCATGACAACCAATGTTGCATTTTAGCAATATGCTCTCCCTAAAGGGTTAATGTCAGTAATGCCGCTATACAGGCAAAGTCCCCCCTCACAATACTGCCTTTGTGGTACTGGGAGTCGGAGGAATCCACTGGATAGGCCACATAAAAGGTAATGTGAAAGCAGGGAAATTGAGTTTCCTCTTTCCTACCCTTTTTTCATGGAAGCAATGTTAAATGCCAGAGGAAACCAGAATCCGATGTTTCCTTTCTTTTCTGTGAGTGATACAAAACATCCACTGTATTATACATGAGAGGGGGATAGATATGCTGACTGCTATTTGTTTGCATCATACTGCATCTTAAGCCGTTAACCCTTTGTGGGTGGCGTAATGCATTAATGCATCATATCTTTGGTCGTCACGATACATGAATGCAGCCCTGACGAGTAACTCGCCAGTGCTGCATGCAAGCATTATGCTGCCCCTACGGGATTGAGACACTCCTGAAGGGTCGGCATGATCCACCATTGCAGCTGCATTGGTGCATCATGACAACAAATGTCATCTTGTAGCGACATGCGTCCTTAAAGGGTTAAGGACTGATATAATCTTAATGTCATTTATGCCCTTTGACATCTTCTCGGTGGGAAGTCATTTATGCATCAGGCCGAAGTTTGGCAACTCAAAGGGGTAAGCATGATGCATGAATGCGGGCCCAACGAGATATATCCATCTATGCATTTTCAAAGCAAAGAGCATAATGTATCAAAGCACTGCGCACCACTTGAGGAATTAAACAGTTATAAAAGATGCCATAGTATCTGAAGCCATTAACAACATTCATTTTACTGGATTTAAAGCTCAGTAACATGTAGGATTCAGCCCCTTCATTTATCACACTCCTCTCTCAATTTTTCTGATTATTTTCTGATATAGGTTTCTTCATAATAAAGGATTCAGCTTGATCATTAAACCCGCTGTTTTCTCAGTGTTTTATTATTCACGATGTGTCATTAAGTTTTATTGTGTAGGTGGATTCCAGATCAAAGGCAGGAAATAAACTTCATTATATAGTCTGCTCCTTGCTGATCAAGTGTCATTATCATTCGACTAGGAATGGCAATGTATTGTTTTAGTGTAAACAAGAACAACAATAGATTCAATACGTCACAATGACATTTTTTATACGCATCAGAAAAAGGATATATTCTATGTTTTTATTATGTGACTAGGAATAGCAACACTTTAGCTCTTAATTCCGCAGTAATGACTATGGTCGAAACATAGCAGCCTAAACAGTCCCAGGAGACTTCCATTCATTACTTAATACATCCATCTAGATTTGACGTGCAATAAGAGAGGGATTTTGTCCGTCCACCATGGCCTTGGGCCGCATCCCACTCGGCCTACAGCCATGTGGAATTTGGCTCAAGGGTCAACTCCTGATATAACCCTTCATCAGATCAAAAACTGTGAACCTTCCTGTATAAGCTGCCCTTACAGGGTTAACACTGCATTGTCAGGGCTCATAATGCCTAGTAGATTATGGTCGACTGACAGTTCTGGTATGGCAGTGCAGTCCTATGGTATCATCTCATATCACTTGTGGTTCTTGAGTGGAGAATTCCCAGGACAGAAATATTTCCATCCTGCCTCGACTACACCCAAAGCGACATTAGTATCACTTTCTCACTTCAGCTGTGTCAGTTAATAACGTCAAACATCAGATTTCACCATAAAATACTAAATAAGCAGAAGATGAGATAAATTGAAGACTCTTTGTTCTATTTTCCAACATTATAATTAGGACTCTAATTAGATACTGCAGTAAAGCCCTTTATTCCTAGGACTACTGTTTCCCTTCTCGCCCCCCCCTCCTTCCCACCTAATCCTCAGAATACTCAGATTGAGCAAGCCTCACTAAGACAGTCTCTGATGAATTCCAAGAAGTAATTTATGCATGGCTGAGATACTATCTCCTTCCTAGTTAGCCCACTTTGAGAGCTAGGACACTAAAGGTGTCTCTTTCCCCGCCAGACCCCCAGGAAATATCCCCAGCCAATATCCCTTTGCATTACCTTTCCTTTCTGAATGTGATGTAAGCTCTCACTGTAATTCCAAATCCTAAGAGGGGCAAAGCATTTATTATCCACCAAAATCCTTCATCAATGTAATATGACTTGGCTGTTACCAGGTAAAATTACTTTCAGATTTTCTATCATGGTCATATTCAATCTATAAGCAAGAGGATTGCGTTCTTGGCATGCATATATTATTCAGTACGTTTTTACAGTGTAGAAGGTATTTCTTCACAATGTAATCAGATAGTATTGCCCTCAGGAAAAATTGAATAGATACATTTTAATCAGAGTAATATATAATATGTTAGTCCTTTGAGGATGGCAGAGTGCTTTAATGGACTATGCCCCTTTATGGTCATAATGCATGCATGTATCCCTGGTGAGTACCTTGTCAGACCTGCATTGATGCATCAAGTTGACACCACTGGGCTGATACATTGCTGAAGGGTTGGTAAGATGCACAAGTTCAGTGTCAGCACGATACCTGGTGAGGATATGGCTCAAGTGCAAGTTTTAAGAAAGGCTTGCTAAGGGAAACAAACGGAGTAAGCTTTCTATTCCCACTATAAGATATATGTGAGTAGAGGCATATATCCCAGTGCAGCTCATCCTGGTACGGTGGAGCATCGAAATAATTCACCCATGGTGGATGCCTAAGACAAAGGCTTCTCACTTTGGTTATATTGCATATCCTAGGGTTTAGTCAGATAGACTGCACCTGGCCAGGGTTCTCCCACATACCCACTACCCACTACCCACTGGTCATCGACTCGGTGGATGACACCTCGTCTTGACCCTGTGGGGCAGTGGGTATATTGAAGAACTGTGTCCAGGTGTAGTCTATCTAACACATACCTGTAACTTCAGTTTGGGTATGTTTAAGCAATGATATATATTCATTGTTGATAATAATGGTGCTCCTAACCAACACAATTTATGCAAAATGGAGAGAGGTATTCAGTAATGTAAGAAAAAATATATATTCAAAATAGTTTTTTTGGTACAAATCCAGATGTATTGAAGTAATATTGAAATTGAGTGTCAAAGGGAATTGGCCGCTCTAGCTGTCTATATCCTCCCTAGCCGCAAAAGACTTTCGTAAGACCTGGTAATGCCTCTATACAGGGGGTGGTTTCCCCCTCACAATGCATCCTTTGTGGTGAGGATATCCCCTGGTGCTAGCTGTGGGAGCAATGGTAGACTGCCTATAAACGCGTGCGGTATATCTACATGTAGTGACTACTGCAGGATTTACTGATCTGCCTGGGAGCTGGCCAATGGTGATCACTGAAACTACCAGTGAGCTCATTATTGATGTTTTGGTCTCCAAGGTAGTAATATCAAACTGCAGTTTTAGTGAGAAATCCTGGAAAAAGTGTTGACAAAATCGCAGCTATTTACAGTCCGCCCCCGGGCTAGGCAGTCTAGAGAGGATATCCCCCAGCCAGTCTGCATAAAAGGGAGTGTAAAAAGGGGGGAAATTGAGTTTCCTCTGTCCTACCTTTTCCCTGAGAGCAATGTTAAATGCCATAGGAAGCCAGAATCCTACATTTTCTCCAAGTTAAAAATAGCTGCTTTATATATTTGAAAACAATAGCAGGGGGATGGCTCCTACATCCTCGAACAACACCTTGCGACCCTCCTAGTACATCAACATGTATCATATTTGTCTGAGGTGAATATATTGGACCTGTGGATGCTGTATTTAGTACTAGGTTATGTGAAACCTCTCTATAGTCCCAATGGGCGTCTCACCTATACCTGTCACTTTACCTTCAGTTGTGGTGCCTTTTCTTTTGCAAAACAGTTATCCTTTAAGGGTAGAACATTGCTGAGTCATTCCAGCCATTTTCATCAGATTCAGAGCATAATCCCCACCTGACCTCCTCGGATTTTAATGTGCTTCCTACCTAATCTAGACACATTTAATGACTAGAGCTATGTAAAATATTTAGGCAGAATTCCTATTATGTCAGATCCTACTGGCTCACAAACAGGATGAAGCAAGTACACTTATTCTATACCTTATTTCTGAGCCATTTCCGAGGGCCTATAATTTAGAAATCGCTTGGGTTGAGGATGTGTCATTCTCTGAACTGGTTCTATGGGTTACTGGCATGAGGCAAATGTAACATCACAGTATATAATATAGATTTTCCCATATTGCTATGTGGTCAAACTTGGGAAATACACCTTTCCCTTTGAGCATGAAGGCAGGTTTAGAGAGTTCTCCCACCAGTAGTAGTCATTACAATTGGGCCACAATTGATTTTCTGTGTCTATATAACTATGTCAATAGGCATATGTATTACCTGAAGTAATCAAATATTATTCGGGGAAATATGACTGTCTGAAAAGGACACAGCAATAGAATTAGCACTTTTAATCACCAAATATGGCCATGTGGGATAGGTGAACCCAAACCAGAATATGATATATTTGAAAGAGCCATATCTCCCCCTCATATTGATGTAATAAAAAAGTTGGGTTCTCATTTCCTTCATAGTGTTGTAATCCAATGAAAAACACTGATTTTCCTTGAAATTGACTATAAGGGCATGTTTAGGTACCTCTCCTATCAAAAGTAGTTTTCATGAAGCGTTTCCCTTTTGGTTTCTCTATCTACCTAAAATTGTCAAAAGGCATGCCCAATACCATTGGTAAAATATGCTTCATTCAGGAAATATTACTGACTGAAAATGGCTGAGATGTGAAATTCACACTTTTGACCCATTTAAATATGAGCATGGAAACCAGGTGGGATAGGCTACCCAAATATAGAATACCATGTATTGAGAACAGCACGACCCCATCTTCATATTTATGTGAAAATTAGTTTGGGTTATTGTTTCCCACAGGGTATTTTAATCAAATGAAAAACTTGTTTGTCGTGAATACACCCTGAGGCAATAGTGTGTCTTATGATGTGTGAATTCACATTTGATGTTTTTCTATCTATGTAACTTCTCAATAGGCACTTCAATATCATACTGAAAATGCTGTTCATTCATGACATAGTACTGGCTGAAAATAGCTGAGATGTAGTATCATCGCAGATTTACACAGTTCTGACAAACTGGGATGTAAAACTAAAATATGTATTTAAATATATTGTATAACAAAAAGCATTTATAAGCATGAATCATCAGCATTAATTAATTAAAACATGAGATCTGTTCCTCCAATGTCCATTGTATTGCTGTATATACAGGGAATCTTTGAAGGTTTGTATGAACTGTGAAGCATAACAATATCCAACTGATTTTTGCAAATCTTCACATAAATATCAAGATGGGGTCATGCTGTTCCCAATATACATATGATATTCATATTTGGGTAACCTATCCCACCTGTTTTCTGTGCTCATATTCAAATGGGTCAAAAGTGCCAATATTACTTCTCTGCTATTTCTAGTCAGTAATATTTTCTGAATGAAGCATGTTTCACCAATGGTATTGCACATACAAGTTAATCATTTTAGGTAGATATAGAAACCAAAATAGGAACACTTCATGAAAACCACTTTTGATAGGAGAGCTACCTAAACATGTCCTCATAGTCAATTTCAAGGAAAATCAGTGTTTTTCATTGGACAAACAACACTATGAAGGAAATGAGAACCCAACTTTTTTATTACATCAATATGAGGGGGAGATATAGTTCTTTCAAATACATCATATTCTGGTTTGGGTTCACCTATCCCACATGGCCATATTCGGGGGTCAAAAGTGCCAATATTATTTCTGTGTCATTTTCAGACAGTCATATTTCCCTGAATAATATTTGTTTACTTAAGGTAATACATATGCCTATTGACATAGTTATATAGACACAGAAAATCAATTGTGGCCCAATTGTAATGACTACTACTGGTGGAGGAGCTCTCTGAACCTGCCTTTGTGCTCAAAGGGAAAGGTGTATTTCCCAAGTTTGACCACATACAAATATGGGAAATTCTGTGTTATACACTTTGATATTACATTTGCCTTATGCCAGTAACCCAAAGAACCAGTACAGAGAATGACACATCCTCAACCCAAGTGATTTCTAAATTATAGGCCCCTGAAAATTGGCCAGAAATAAGGTACAGAAAATGTGAACTTGCTTCATCCTGTTTGTGAGCCTGTAGGATCTGACATAATAGGAATTCTGCCTGAACATTTTGCAGAGCTCTACTCATTATATGTGTTTACATTAGGTAGGAAGCACATTAAAATCTGAGGAGGTCAAGTGGGGAGCCGTTGATGAAATTCAACGGAGTTACTCTGCTTCGATGTTAATCATGCTGGTTCTGACTGGCACTGCATTGTTGCCTCATGCCTAGAATTGACCAAAAAGTGCTGTCTTGTGCATTCATGGTGACCTCAATGGATTGATATACCTCTGATGCATATGCATGATGCACCAAGATGGAATCTACAAGGTGCGTACCAGGATGCTTTGGTGCATAAGAAAAAAACTCATGTAAAAAGGCTCTACAGCTTCAACAGATAAAAGGGTGAAGGACTATACCAGCATCTGTGGCCACGAGAAATAAAGGATTTACATGGCACAACATTGATGAACTATTGACACTGTTGTTTCAATGTTAATATACATTTGTGGTCCTCTGTGATGTTAATCTCTACATGATATGTTCAGTTCTTTATGTAGCAACCTTTTATAGAGTGTATGTTCGAACAATACTAATCAAGACAATCACAACTGGTAGAGGGGCCACATTATATTAGGCTCATAATCTTTTTAAGATTAACTCAAATGAACTGAAATGATTCGATTTGGAATTAACCTGAATGTACTGAAATGTCATGAGACATTTTGAAGCAGCCAAAAGCCAACAAATGTAATGGCTAGGTCTGAACAGCATTTAGTTGACACTTTAGCCAGGTAGATGCTGAGATTCCTGCATCAAATTCAATTTGAATTTTAGGCCACTGGGATAATGCTGTTTATTGTCATGATACATGAATGCAGGACATTATGCTGATGCTAAGGGTAATATACTTTGAAGCAACATGTATCTCTTAAAGGGTTAACATGATAATATGTAGTAGAATACAGTGGTATCACAGCACTATCACACAGGGCATTTCTGTGGTTTCACAATGTGCCACTTGTGGTTTAGGTGTCCAGACCATTTCTCCTTCCCCGGCCCATTATCTAGTAGGCCTTCTCGAATAGTGCCATTATCTCAATCTGTCTGTTTTAAATATGATGACGATGTATGAATACACTGACAAGTTATGTAAAAATACTTTGACATTTTACCTCATGCGTCATGATGACAAAAGTCCTCATTGTGCATGGTAGCAATATATGTCCCTTAAAAGCCTGAAATGGGATGACAGTGCTGTCATGGCTGGCAGTTCTGTGGTTTCACCTTGTGTCACTTGTGGTGTTGGTGTTCATATAATTAATTCATGCCTGCTCCATTTCCTGGCAACTGCTGACTACCATTTTAGTTAAGTTTAAGGGATGCTGGCGAATAGAGTTCATTCTTCAATGACAACATGATAATAACATTATGATCTGTACAAAGTGCAATAGACTGGGTGACAGAGTCAAGGTCAGAGAAGCAGGACAGTTAACTTTATTGAAAATGTGTCATTTAAGATGGAAGAGCGCTTTAATGATTCAAGCATCATCCTGGCCTCACATTGCTGAGACACTCTAAGTAGCTATGCATAAGGTTCGGGATGGAAGAAAACATTCCATTTACTGTCAACAACATCAGTTATATTCAATATGAAGGCAAACGGTGCAAAAATGTGCTACCTTCAGTGTCTATCCCTTTAAAGATGGAATAGGGCTTTAATACATTCAAATGTCATCCTTGCCTCGCATGGCTGAGACAATCCCAGTAGCTATGCAGGATTTACTAATGGGTGCTTCAAGGTGGGATGAGGGATGGAGGAAAACATACCATTTTATTTTAACAAGGTTATTGAAGCAGAAACATTCTAACAAGGTTAAGTGAAGCAGTAACACTAGATGACTGTTATATCTGGAACTAGATGCGCTATTACTAAATGACTAGCTATCTTCAATTTGATGGCAAAGGCTGAGGAAATGTGCTTATTTCCTGATATTGTATTGCTTTGTTGTCACACCAAGATTTACTTCACCATATCAGCACAGCATTACAGACATTTGGTGAAGCCAAAGAAATACTGCCTGTTGAGACCATGGCGGCAAGTATTGATATGCAGCATTTCTGCTCTTATTTTGTACATTTCTCACATCTGTTGCTGGCATCAGGATTTGGGAGTGAGTAAGCAGCTTTGAGACTAGTAAAGCTGGATCCTGTGATATCTAACACATACTTGATGAAGCCAAAGGACAGAGCCTTGACATATCATTAAATATCAATGAGCTATGGTATCTATATATCTATATATATCTATATATATCTATATATATCTATATCTATATCTATATATATATATGTGATTTCGGCATACCTGTTGTATTCTTTGTCTTTAGCTTCTGCTTGAATTAGAAATTCACATTTTTGTCCCGATTATTGAAATTGTGAGGCTTCATCCTTTTTGGACCTAATTAGGGGAAAAGGACTACAATGGGGAATAATTATGGAATTCTGGTTGAGCAAAAGATATATAAATACTCTTTTTTGTTACCAGGTAGTCCAGATACATTTAATTATTGCCTACTCTGTGGTATGTGACTGCTTCCATCTTCATCCACAAATTCCCATGGGTCACTCAAGGTGATAACTGCGGCCTTCCTAGAAGGCAATGAAGGGAATCTGCCGAAAATAGTTCTGGCATGGCCATTGCCTCTTAGTGATTGTTAGTGCCTCTTACCATCCAGAAGAGATAATTTATCAGGTTGACCAATTCGGATGTAAGCGTACTGCCTCTTGTCCTCTATCATTCAGTGTTCCCAATCTGTTGCCATGGTAATCTATTAGCCATGTCTAAGTGAGGGATAGGTACCTGTATCAGGATGTTAGGAGATTTAGATCCCGAAAATAGGGAAGCTGTCTAAAGCCATAGAACTCAGTTTAAAGGTATCTATCTGACTTAGAACTTTGGATTTTAATTGCTTTCTTAATACCCCCACATGAAAGGCAGATCAGCGCAGTTTCTAGGGCATGCAAACAACCCTAGATCTAGCCCCGTTACTGGGCAATCCAAACTACATTGTATTATTCAAGACCCACTACTGAAGTCTACTGCAGAAAACAGGTGGCTGCAGTAGACATTTTATTGAAAATTATAAATGCAGAACTGGGAGTAGGCCTGTACATATCATATGGGCTTGGGTGGATTGCTAGCATATGTGCCATAGTACTATGTCCTAACTCCTTTGTCCTGAGTGGTAAGTCATGTACAAGGGCTGCATCCATGCCTCATGCGCCATATGTAAGGTTGCTAAACCCTCAATCACCCACAAGGACAAACATTGCCTGTTAGCGACATGCCTTCATGAAAGGGTTATGTTGGGATATCCACTCCATAATGTCAATGTACGTCATTACACTACAAGGGTGCAGCAAGAAGAACCTTGTCTGATGTCCCAAGACTTTTTCTCAATTTCTTAGAAATCCAATTGATATATGGCAGCTATTTCTTCCCTTTTCTTGGTATCAACCCCATTAACTTTTTAATAAGGGTCCAAGATCATTTCTCGGCAAAACCTGAAATCGCCTAGGGTTTTCCACTGATTCAAGTGGATTGGATATTCCTTGTGATATGGTTTTCTGGATATTCATTAAGAAGTCTCCGAAGTCAGACAATTTCAAAATATCAAATGCCAGGTCACAACATGTTAGGGTTGTCATTGGCATATTGTAGATGCCATTGTGACCTGAACGATAACATTGGGAGGTGGTGCATGACATTGGTAGTTAATGTGTGACATTGGGAGTTGCGGGTCGACATTGTGATCACAAACTATGCTCAATACCTGTGTTGACTTGGCAACATTTTCACTGGATTTTAGTCCAGTAAAATACTTGACTAAGAGGAATGAAAAAAATATTATTATACCGATACTGTCAATGCAGACAGGCAAGTGACGATTTACTGAGATTTGCTTGAATTTATCATGGTCTAGGGAAAAAGGAAACATTCACTTGGGAAATACCTCTACTGCCCTCTATCTCACTGGTCTTATCATTAGGTAGGAGTGGCTATCAATGCCAATCTTACATTGCCAAACTGGCCTAGTCCATTAGGAATTCATTGTAATCATAACATTATCCTTTCCAAGTTAGTCCACAAAAAAAGGGACAACCAAAAATTATGACAATTAGTGCTTACAAAACATTGGAGGACAAGTCATGGGAGTCTCATTCAGCCGTTAACGCTTCTTAATGCAGAAAGAAATGTGAAATTTAAAGTAAAAATGTTAAGAATTTCAAATTAAGGCTGTCCAAGTGAAAAGGGGCTGTGGAAAAAAGGTTTTGAACAAGTTTACCCAAGAACTTGGAATTGTTCATGTTTTAGTAGCACATCTCAAATTAGGATTCTAAATTAGGCATTGTTCTATTCATGAAGTAGCCCTGGAAGACAACTGAATGAATTCTAAGCCCAAGTCAGACATGTAATGTTTAATTATGCCTCATCCTTATATCGATAATTTTGCATAGTTTGAATTTTTACATGCTTCTGTGCTTTGATTCTGTTGACAGAGAGATTAACTTTGTTACCTTGGCAAAATTATTTTGAATTCAGCAGCCATTTGTGATTAAGGGTTACACCACTTTGCTTTTCAAGATGACATGCAACATTCAAATTAAACTATCTTGAACACCTCATGCCCATTTGTATTGGGTGTGTATATAAGGGTTACATGGTGTTTTAATGTACTATGTCATTTATTGTTATAATGTATCTTGACAGGACTGCATTCATGCATTATGCACACCTTCAACTGTGTATCAACCCATGGGGTCTGTACGATGCATGCATGCAGCACTAGTCTGTTACATGCCAGAGTATTATTGTAGAACAATGTGCATTAATGATGAACCTCGGCAACCCAACAAAAAACACACTGAAAAATGACAACCCTTGATGACACCATTTCAAGATAAAAAGAGGACAAGGAGTGACAGATGACGAGGCTGAAACCCACCTGTCTCCATTAGGACATCCAGTTAACCCAATCAGGGCTGTATAACAAAATTATCTCCTTTGTCATGAAGATATTTGAACAAAGCCCTGGTGAGTAACTTGTGAGTGCTTGATTCATGTATCACGCCGATCCTATTTGGATGATTAATTGGTTTGAAGAATGTCTGCCAGGACTGCAATCATTCATTGTGATGACAAAGAGCAAGCCTCCTCCAAAATATCATGAGAGATCCTAAATGGGTTCATTTTCCTGCCAGCTACATATTTTAGAGTAAAGGAATGAATATGTTGGCCTCATGAGTGATTTTAACCCTTTTCTATGAGCTGGAAATCTTCAGCAGAGGTGAGAACTAGGTTTAGATTAGATTTTTTGTATAACTCTTACACCATATATTTTGTTGAGACTCATATTGAACTGCATTCAAAGTCATAAATCAGCTGCATGTGAATAAATGTGCCCAGAGGCACCCAGAGAGAACATTCCTCTGTCTATCTATACCCAGAATGCAGGGAGGATAAAGGCTGCTATAGTTCAGAAGTGGCTACCGGAGCATCCTCTCTAAATAGGCTCACATGGGTGTCTACCAATAGCTAAACTCTGACCTTCAGTGGACCCCCCTGCCTTCCAGCAGCCTTCTTGTGTGTTGTAGACTTCTATATTGAAACCTATTATTAACCCTTTATTGGCTGCACAGTCCTTAAATGGGCCATGCCCTGTAGCAGCACCATTCATGAATGTGGCCCGGCTGAGTCACTCATGAGGATAGTATTTATGCATCATACAAAGGAGTATCGGCCCTATACATTTAGTGAGGTGCATGAAGTGTCATTGGGACTCACCAATTCTGGTTACATGCATGATGACAGCAGCAGGTTTATTGTAGTATACCTCTTGGCCCCCCTTACAGGGTGATCTAGGTCTGTATGGAAACATCCTTTAACTGGTGTCCATTGAGGCTAGCTTTCCTGAGAATGTCAATGCCAACCTGTAGACACTAGGGATGTGAGGATGTCTGCCAGTCTACTCTACCTATTGAAACAGACTCTCCAAGAAGTCCAAATGCCTTCAACAATCTAAATATAAACTCTTTATTGATTGAATGTTTTTTGCTGGGATGTATTGGCAGAGGACAATTGTCTGCATTGAAAACTAATAAAAGTTCCCATTCATTTTACTACAGTTGCTGCACAAAGGTTGATATTTGAATGAAATTAAAGCTATTTGAAAAACACTGCAACGAATAAAATCTCATTGCAATCTTGGTGTCGAGTGTTATGGAATTTAATTTCTTCAAATTACAGTTGTTACTTGTTTTAGGTTAAGTATCAAATCATATGTTTCAAGCTTTGTGCCTGAGACTGATTATTCACAGCATAATCATTGATTAAGCATTTCAATGCATATATGACCATTTGTTTTCATGAAACATTAATGTGGTAAGTCACATGATTGATTCATGCAACATTTTGGCACAGTGGTGTCAATTTACTTACACCTGCTCACACCAACATTGCTTCAATGCATTGTGACAACAAATGAACAGATAGCCTGGGAAACAGTACATCATGACTCTGGAGGAACATATAGTTCTGCCTGCTGACGGCCAGGTGGTGCTAACATATTCATAATTCACCTTTCTGCTCAGTGATGAAGCAGCAATGTCATAAATTATTATTTGGTAAAGATATTACCACTTTGTTTGACTTCATGATTTTGCATCTGCTTTATGTTTTAATAGCCAGCAGTATAACCAACAGGCCTCAGCTCTTTCTTTCTTGAATATTATATTCAGCTTTAGGGATCTAGTAAATTCTTGCATATAAGCCTATACTTTGTATGGATGGCACTAGTCAGAAAGCTGTAAGTAGCATCTGACCCATGCTTTTTCAATGGCAGTCTGGAGAAAACGCATGCATAACCCACTGGTTAATGACAGGTTCCTAGAAAAGGTGAAATAGATAGCTCACCATAGTCTCGCCTCAACAATAATGTGTAGCTTTTAAATTAAAGTCGAAGAAACTTCATGATTCAAGAGTAGAGTAAAGAAAAACTTTTTGTTAATAAAGAGCAAGAACATGTGTCCGTGTAGAGCCGGCAAAAGGTTAACGCCCTCATATTCATATCTTTCACATTACAGGTGTAATTTACACCTTCAGTTTAATAGCAAGCAAACTTTCCAAAACACATTGAGATTGATGACCAAAGTTGAGAATAGAGAAGTTCTTTCTATAATCTTCATCAATAAATTTCAATATTGCAGGTATTTTATCTGAACCCTGGCAAAGATTTCACTGCATACAAACACATTAAGGACATGCATGAGGATAATGCCCTGTGTATGTCATGATCTATAAGTAATTTACCAGCATAGCTGAAGCATTAACTATTGTAATACCTGTGACTAATGCATGTTTTACGTTGCTATGTTTTAGGTGAGTAGCTCTTGTTTCTCTCCACCCCTCCAGGGTTTGGTAAGTCATAGAAAGATATTTCAGAAATGCTCCCCCTGTTGTTAGAAAACTGACCACTCTTTAACAGTTCAATCTACCTGTGAGGGACACCACATACCCTGGCCCTCTGTGGGCACCCCCCTCACAGCGTGCAGAGATCAAGGCTGTAATAACCCAGAAACCTGAACCAATTTGGCAATGTCTACTCCCAGGCCTTTGGTCAATCAATGGCTTTGTTTAAATGCAACTTCTAAGACTAATTATATAACAGTGCTGCACCCCGGTCTCAGTGTCAGTCTCATTAGATGAGACCACAGTTTGAGAGTGATGTAACCTGGTATCAATCACAAAGAAATGAGGTGAGACCATGCCCTGATTTTAACTCTTTAGGGATAGCTTATCATTTCGATGTGATATGTCCTTTATGTCACGATGTACAGTTGAAGGCATGGTTAGTAACTCTGCTACATCCTTGCATCTGTAGTGTTGATACACTCCTAAATGATAAGCATTATGCACCAATGTACTGCAGGTAAAGGTTCCTATAAAAGACACTATCCTACTTATGGGCTTTCAATATAGAGATCTGCTAGATGAGAACCACCATGTTTTCTTACTGGCCTAGAATGTGGGACAAGCTCTGTCTTGCACAAAGCACAGGGTATCCAATGATAGGATCAAGTTTTACCCTGCCATTGTGCTCGTTACAATCACCTAGAACCCCATAATCCTATATTTTTCACATTTAGTTGCCTTAGCAGTGTTAATCTAACCATTAATCCTGAAGGGTTTTAGTCATGAATTGCATTATACTTCGGATTTCTCAGATCTCAGCTAATTGGTTTTAGTGCCGCCAGAGATCCTGCACCATTTTCTGTGACTTGATTTCCCAATATAAGGTTACTGGCCTGTGTACTGCCCTCTGCTGGCGGGCGGGCACCGGCTGACAATGTGCATGCTCAGTCTCCGTCAGGGGTACATAAACCCCTTACACCACTCAAGCAGACAGTATCGAATGAGACTGCCCAACATGAAATAGTCAGTTGCATGCTAAGTGCAGGTCAACAGGTTCAACTGGCTACTGCAACAATGTGCAGAAAGTGATTGTACCATATCAGGTGATGCCGAGGACATGAGGCTGGTGAAGATGTTTCTAACCATTTACAAATGCAAACCTGTGTTGTGTCTGGTATTATTTGTGTGCTAGGTGCAAAACTGCCGACTGGGGGACTTTGGTGTACAAACATTTGCAACTCATCTTGGTGTATTCTTGACAAGATTATTGGTTGCCATGGCAACAAAGATATGAATTTTAGGCTTAGCATCAACAATGCCATTTGCCAACCCAACAGGGTTGATACACTTCCAAAGGGTTGGCATGGTGCACTGATGTAGTACTGGATTTTATTCATGCATCAATCTGACCTTGTCGGAGTGACTGTAACAACCAAATAGGGTCAGCATGATGCATGAATGCGGCGTTGGTGAGCTACATTCATATATGTATCCTCACAAGAAAGGTAATTAAGGCAGTATTCATTCATCATAATGACAAAGATCCTAATCCATAAAAGCACCATGCCTCCCTCTAAGGTTGAACTGGTTATAAAAGTTACCATAGCATCTGTGGCCATTAACAACACTCATTTAACTGGATTTACACACATCACATAAAATAGGATTCAGCCTTCATCATCAAACCTGCTTTTGCTTTCAGTGTTTTATTACTCACTGTGTGTCATTAAATCTCATTGTCTAGATGGATTCTAGATCAAAGGCAGGATGTAAACCTCATTATATTGTCTGCTCCTCACTGATCAAGTCTCACCATTATTGTACTAAGATAGATATACTAGTACATTTTTAATAAACATAACTACAGAACTACAGTTTAACAGTAGCATTAAATGTTAACTGAACTGGTAATAGAAACCTTGCACTGGGGTCCTTTTTTGCAGATCCTGTCATTATTTCAAAAAGCTTGTTCACATGTGATTGAAAAACATGCTAGCTCTTAATTTCATAGTAATGACTATGGTTGAGACATACATAGCCCACTAATGTCTCATGAGACCTTGAATATCCCTTCATTGCTGCTTCCTTCTTGATGTAATGTCCATTAGGAAAGGTGTTCTTTTTAGACATGCATTAAGGGGTACAGTACAAACAGTCAATGTTTCTAGTTTGGACCCTATTTTTCTCCTTCAGATGGGCAAAATGTCGGGTTCTTTTGAGTGTACAGTAATAGATGGCCCAGTGTCCAGCGACCTTTGACTCTTCCAAGCATCACCCCAGGTTACCATGGCAACAACAGACATTTTTTTGTTCTTTTTTACTAATGCCTCTGGCAACAATTTTGGCTGCAGATTATGATTCTGTTACAAATGTAAGGTCTCCTACCATTGATTGTTTCCACAGCAGCACCATTTTTTATTAGCACTATATACACAAGTACAACATCTTTATGTTTTACTCTAAGTGAGGACAGATAATTCCTTAACTTTACCCGTCAAGGCTGAGGCGGTAAACATTGATTTACCCTAAACGACTTCAGAAATTGCCCATGAACATTACCACTATACTATGAAGTGTACCATCAGATGCGGGGAGTGGAAAAACAGGAAGTAGTAGGTAAAGTGATAGCTCTTTGTTGAAAGATGGGAGGCCACAGAATCCCCTTGTGGCACTCCACTGAGTACCTACTGCTGGCCACATCACATATATAGTATCATTGATCCCACACATGGCAGTGCTGAGCACTTCTACTGCAGAAAACAGGTCATGGGGAAACTGAGTCAGGCCATGTGCTTAGTTTGGAGACAGAAATATGAGTGGAAATGGAAGGTTTTCCCCCTCACCAGTATATATATCTATTACCACTCTTGCCATTGTCAAGAATAACCCTTTAATGTCTGCATGATGCTTCTGCACTGCATTGATTCATCATGTCTATTCCTCTGAAGTGTATCAACCCACAAAAAAGGTCAGCATAGGGAAATGCATGTAAAATTGTATAGCTAACAGCTGGCTTGTTTATAGTATCTTGCTTTCATGTTATAAAAGCGGCAAAAAGTGCATTTAAGCACTAGGATGTCCATGCAGGGTTAACACAGACATTGTCATGGCTGATCCTAGTGGTAGAATGCAGCTGACAATGCTGTCATGACAGAGCAGCCCTATGCTGGGGGATTCCCCAGAGGAGATATTTCTATCCTGCCTACACCAGTCGCAAAGCTACATTAGTATCACTTTCTCACTTCAGCTGTGTCGGTTAATAACACCAAACGTCGGATTCCACCACAAAATCCTAAATAGACAGCTGATGAGATGAGTTTGATACTCTTTGTTCTTTTTTCAACCTTAATAATTAGGAATCTAACTAGATACTGCGTTAAAGCCTGTCTGCCTTGTTTTATCCTCTATATCCCTAGGATTTCTTGTGACCACCTTTCGCACCTAATCTTCAAAATACTCAGATTGAACAACCCTCACTAAGACAGTTTCTGATGACTTCCAAGAAATAATTTATGCTTTGAGGTGATACTATCTGCTTCCTAGTTAGCACACTTTGGGAGCAAAGACACTGTATGTGTCTTTTGCCCAGTCACATGCTTTAGAATATATCCCCAGCCCATATTTCTTGACAATGCCTCTCCTCTCTGAATGCAATGTAAATTCACACTGTAATCTCAAATCCTGAGAACAGCAAAGCATAGGAATACAATGTCCATTACCCACCATGATCCGTCATAAATGTTTTATGACCTGGCTCTTGATGTGTCCTGGGTCTTTTCCTTGCCATCAGGCCTTAAAAGGCTTGCTAAGAAGACCTAACGATGGTACTACCGAAGGTCCAATTTAAGATATATCAGTAAAGGTGCATATCCCATTAAGTTCATCCTGGCCATAGAAATATTAAGATGATTTTCATATTGAGTTATTGTATCTTTACGCAATGATATATACATATAACTTAATCAAAATATTGATGCTCCTTATCAACACACTTTGTGCAAAATAAACAAAGGTACTCACTAATAAGAGAAGAACATATACTCTAAAAGGTTGAAGCCATCCTAGATGTATTCAAGTAATATTGAAATTGAGTGTCAAAGGGAATTGGCCCTGGCCGTCTATATCCTCCCTAGCCACCCGAAAGCCTTTAAGAAGACCCAGTAATGCCTCTATACAGAGGGTGATTTCCCCGTCATAATGGTGCTTTTGTGGTGAGGATATTCCCTGGTGCTAGGTGCCCAAAGGACAGTAGACAGCCAATAAACATGTTCAGGCTATCTGCATGCAGTAACTACTTCTAAATCTGTTTGACCAGAGTGATGTTTGAAGATCATCAATGAAACCATCAGTGAGCTGGTTGCTTGTGATTTGGTCTCTGATGTGATAATATCGAACTCCCATTTTGGTGGGAATTCCTGGCAAAATGGTGGGCACAATGGCAGCTGTTTACAGTCCATCCCTGGGCTGGGCAGTCTGGTAAGGATATCCCCTGGCAACTCTGCATAAAAGGTACTGTACAAAAGCGGGAAATTGAGTTTCCTCTGTGCTGCCGTTTCCCTGAAAGCCATGTTAAATGCCACAGGAAGTCAGAATCTGACATTCCTTTAATTTCTACCAGTTATAAATCTGTTGCATTACATTTGAGGTGACAATTACAAATGATAAATGGAACACCCTTGAACAACACCTTGTTGCCATCCTAAAACATCAATACATTATCACATTTGTCTTAGGTGAACATGTGAATATAAAGAGTTTCCCCTTTCAGGACTACCTTATTTGTGGCAGCAAGAACACTCGAAACCAGAATGCTATATTTCTTCTTTTACCTCAAAGTCAAAAGGTAACTTCCTTATATATCTACAATAACAGGAGGATGGCTCCTACATCCTTGAACAACACCTTGTAGACTTCCTATTATAGCAATATGCATATAATTTTTCGTGGTAGCAATGTTAATTGCTACAGGAAACCAGAATCCTACATTTCACCAGTGATAAATGAATGCCTTACATATCTGATGACAATAACAGGAGGGTGGCTCCTACATCCTTGAGCAACACATTGTGGTACTCCTAGAACATCATCATGTATCATTTGTCTGAGGTGACTAAATTGGCCCTGTTGATGCTGCATTTAGTACTGGGCTATGTGAAACCTCTCTATAGTCCCACTGGGCATCTCACCCATACCTATCACTTTACCTTCAGTTCACTCTCAGAAAATTGAGAGTCATTGTCGCTAAAACTACCCTCACCTGAGGGTCAGGCAGTGCCTGACCCTCAGGTGAGGGTAGTTTTAGCGACAATGACTCTCACTTTTCTGTGTGTGTTGTTGTGCCTTTTTTGCATTTCATTGTTTCTGCAAACCAGTTATCCTTTAAGGGTAGCACATTGCTTCTATGTTAGTCATGCTGGTTCTACTTCATTGACTTTCTGACTGACACTTGTCCTGTGCATCCATGGTGACCTCAGGGGACTGATACAACTCTTAAGTATATGCAAGATGCACCAGAACGGCATCTGCGAGATGGTGGAGAGGCTGCTCTTATCTAAGGAAGGGAAAGATACCTGAACGACGGTTCTATAAGATTTAGACACTGACCGTAGGGAGGCTGTCTTAAGCTATAGAACTGGAGTGAATTTTATCTATCCGACTTGGAACATGGGATTTTGATTTTTTATTACCCCACATCAAAGGCAAGTTACCATAGTTTCTCCAGGATATGAATGAGCCTAAATCCAGCCCTGTGACTTGGCAATTCGGATGTAGCCAAAGCCAGTTGCTGCATTGGTACAAACTCTGCTGTTTAACCATGTGCCTTTGCTAAAGGGTTATGTTAGGAGACCTACAGTATAGTGTTAAAGTAATCAGCCCTCCAAAGGGATCGTACGCAGAACCGTGTTTGATGTTGCAGATAGGTCTGATACTTTTTATTAGTCTCCAAGAAATCTAAATGATCTAGCAGAGCTACTTATTTCAGTTTCTTGGTATCAAACCCATTAACACATTTCTGATACTGATACAGCCAATGCAGACAGCCAACCAAAGACTGACCTCCTGTTTTTCATAGCGAACAATTTCACTGTCCCATTTTATCTGCCGGACAGCCTTGACATCAGGAATGAGGTCTGAAGAAAGAAAAAAACTGAAATCTGATAATACTAAGAGTTTGAGGGCTGTAGGAAGTTATTCAAAGGGCCACTTGGAAATCCCTCATTATTACATACAGGGCCCGTTCTTTAATGCATCTCTCTCTCCTATTGCTACAAGGCTATCCTTACCCTGATCTATTTGGACCATTTACTCAGTCTTAGGCCATATCACCATGGTCTATGATGAGTAACTCACTAGTCCTATATCCAAGCTTTCTGACGACCCTACAGTGTTGGAAAACTGCCAAAGGGATGTGATGATGCACAAGTGCTGCACTGATGGCTTACTTACCATGGCTGCAATTATAGGGCATAGGGCATCGATTTAAGGACGGCATAATGCAATAAATACCTTGATCGTCATGATGCTTGAATGCAGCCCTGGAGAGTAATTCACCATTGCTGCATTCTGGGGTAGAGATACTCCTGAAGGGTCGGCATGGTGCACCAATGTAACCCATGCGGGATATTCACCTGGGCTGCATTGGTGCATTGGTGCATCATGACGACAAATGTCATCTTTAAGCGACAACTGTCCTTAAATGGTTAAAGAGCCAACTCTATTACTAGAGAACAGAAAACATCCTTATGTGGACTATAGTTGGAGTGATGATAGCGTATTGTATGCCTTGTATAATGATTTAGGATTGCTTATGTCAAACATACATCTTTCGCCAACTCTTTTTTAGTGAGGTAAATGAGATTAACAAGTCTCTGTGTGTTTGTTTATGTTCATGTTGGTACCCCTTAAAGCGGCATAATCACCGAGTGTGTCCTATTCAAAAACTCTAGTACTGTTCTAGTCTACTATGTGGTAGCTGCACGAGTGGTGATATTGCTCCTTCATGGAGCCTATATACAGCATCATGCTTGGGTACAGAACAAGTGAGTTAGGTCTTAGGCCTGCATTCCTGCCGACAAAGGGCTTAGTGCATATATTAATTAATGCACTATTTAGAATATGAAGGGTGCGCCTAAGTGGATGCCACGATGACATTGCATTAATGGTACATTTTTAGGAATCCATGTGAAGGACAAAGGGCACAAAAACGACGGAAATTGGTGTCAGTTATTTATTACTGATGAGCCACAATTAGTTGAGAACTTGTCATAAAGGTGCCAATCAGTGGTTAAATGTTCTTTAGGCAATAAGAACTGGCCTAAAAAGAATCTCAAATTAAGATTGTCCCACAGAAAAAGGACTTTTGAAAACAGGTCTTGAAACCAGATTACCCAAGAACTGGGAATTGTTCATGTTTTAATAGCGCTTCACTCTCAAATTAGGATTCTGATTTGAGCATTGTTTAATTTAAAAAGTAGTCCTGGAAGACAACTGAATGAATTCCAAGCCCATGTCAGACATGCAATGTTGGACTATGACTTATCCTTATAACGTTTGAATTTTTAAATGCTTCTGTTTTTTTTTTATTCTATTGACCAAGAGATTACTGTTTTTCCTCAGCAAAACTATTTTGAACTCAACAGCCATTTGCAGTTGAAGATTACACAACTTTGCTTTGGAACTTTTCGAGGTGTCATTCAACATTTAAATCAAACTATCATCAACATTTCATGCCCATTTAAAATGGGTGTGTTCATTAGGGCTAGGTAGTGCTAGACCATTTGGCATTAGGATGTATCTTGACAGGTCTGCCTTCATGCATTGTGTAAACCCATTGGGTGTGTATCTTTCTTTAGGGATGGAATTATGCATGAATGTAGCACTGATCAACTACTTGTCAGAGCTACCAGTATGACACATGGTTCACTGAGGCTGGATCCAGCAACCTGAAGAAAAAACACTGTAAAATGACATCCCTTGATGACACCATTTCACGATAAAAAGATGACAAGGAGTTACAAATGACAAAGCTGAAACCCACCTATCTCCATTAAGACATCCAGTTAACCCAATCAGGGCTGCCCCAGCAAACTATCCCCTTTATTATAAAGATGCATGAATGCAGCCCTGGTGAGTACCAGAAAAGTGCTATGTTCTTGCCATATTCTATGTCCACCCTATCAAGACGATAGGTTCCCATAGGGTTGATATGAAGTTTGAGGAGTGTACAAAAGAATGGATATTTTAGCCTCATGTGTGATAGAATGATATGTGATTTCAACTGTTTAATGCATATAAATATATGCCCCTTTTGTTGTCATTTTTCAGTCCTGATGAGAAACCCTCTGGTGTTGCTCATCCTGCTGACCACAGTGGGTTGATACAGCATGATGCACCAATGAGTTACTCACTGGGACATGACTCTGTCATTTGTAAAGGGCTTTTCATTGGGATATTAGGGAGCAGCACCAGCGAAAAAAGTTGATAGATAAATGCCTCTGTTGATACTAAGGTTGTTGTCAACTGACCTAGGTACACAGAAATGAGGCTTTAGAAGTTGGAATTCACCGGAATACACATTTTTCCTTCAGTTTACCTGGACACATGGTAATAAATGGGTATTCTTTTTTTCCTTTTAACTTAAACCACCTCCCATCCTACATACACATATCCCCTCCTCGCCCCCTGTTGTTAAAAGAATACCACTCCCATGAACCTGTTTCAGCATGTTTGGAGGGAGGACATTCTGACACAGAGGGCTCATCCAGAAGTGCTCTCTGCTCTCTGCTAGTCTCTGGCAGAGACTTTCACTCTCCTAACAGATGCTTGCATATTCAACTGCATCATTCAAAGCCATATATACAATAGCTGTAGATAAGGCCAAAAAATAAGGTTTGTTTCAGATCACCCGACCAACCCTATCACAGGGCTGACCCTACTCTTTTATGCAATTTTGAAGAAACTTTTATGTGTTTTTCACTTTTTTGAAAGTCAATTTTGAATCCACAATAATTTCGAGGAAAAACTCCCATTTTTTACACTTTTTTGTTCAATTTAAAGGTATCGTAGAGGAGCTGTAAACAAACTCCCTACAAAACCTACCGACCCTAGACATTCTGCCCATGTTACCTGAAAAAAAACACTTTTTTTGTTTGGCCTGAAAAACGGTGTCCAGACGCGCCCAGAGAGAACATTCCTCTGTCTATTTATACCCAGAATGGAGGGAGGATAAAAGAGGCTACAGGAACATCCTGTCTAACTAGATTAGGCTCATGTGGGTGTCTACCAATAGCTGAACTATGACCTTCGGGGGATTCCCTGCCTTCCAATAGCCTTTTTATATGTTGCAGCCAGACTGTCTGTATGGAAACCGAATCATTTAAGGATTATTACTATTACTTAGATCCCCAAAATCCCAGCAAATGATTTTTTTTCCCTTTTATATGCCTTAGCAGCTTAAACCCATCCCTTGACCTTTACTTCATGAATACTAGTGCAAGGAAAATCTGTCCTTTTTTGGGTAATGAAACATTTTATAATTCGGATTTGTAAGATTCCAGCTACTTGGGTAAGCACCCCCGGAAATCCTGTTTCTAATATAGTGTTAATGGCCAGAGTACTGTCCTGCATGGGTGGACTGGCACCGGGTTTACGAGTTTACGTCAGGGGTATAGGGTAGATTGACCCAAAGTCAACCATGTACCCTGAGATGTCCACCCTACTTTTATATACACTCATCCATGGTAAGCACATTGCTTGTGTATCACAGTACACTCCAGCTGTAACTCTTTCCAGCAAAGGACAAATAGGGACAATACCATACATGAATAATTACATGATTAAGGGAGTGGTCATTTTTTAACAACAGGGGGGGGTCTGTGGATTTTCACGAGAGCCGGTCGAAATTTTTTGGTCCCCCCCGTGGGAGGGGTCGACATTTGTTTGGTCCCCCCTTCAGGCAAGTTGAAACTGAGCACAGCCGACCCCTTTGAGCTATAGTAACGCGCGGGCTTTTCCACTAAAAATGGGTGCATTTTTTTTGGTCCCTCCCCCCTCAAGAGGGGTCCAAATCTTTTGGTCCCCCCCCCAAATCCACCAACCCCCCTCCCCTGTTGTTAAAACATTACAACTCCCTAAGGTGGACATCCCAGGGCATGTGGTTGACTCTAGGTCAACCTACCCTATAAATCCCCTCAGCCACTCATACGGACAGTACCAGAGCAAACTGCTTTATGTACGATAGTCAGGGCATGTTATGGGTAGGTCAATGGGTTCAACTGGCCACTGCTACATTTATGTGAAGCAAGTCATGGTACCTTATCCGGTTATACCCACGACCTAAGGCTAGTCATGGTGTATTTAGTAATTTAGATACAGAAACCTGTTTTGTGTTTGGTTTCCTCTGTCTGCTAGATAGGAACCAAAGCGGTTAATAACGGGGAATATTAGTGTCAGCATTTACTGTTCATTTTCGTCTATGAATCTGAGATTACTATTAGGCATGATATCATACATGTTATAAACCTAAATTCAACCATGGCCTCCAACAGGCTCATATACTCCCATTAGGTTGGCAGAGTTCACTTGATTGCAAGGAACCTAAGGTCAATAAGTACAATACTGTCCTTTGACCCTTTTAGGTATTTATCAGGGTCTATGCATACAGCACCTGGTTTGAGTTTAGTCCTATTTGCAAGGCACTTTTTACTTTTTATGCATAAAAGCTTAAAGCTGACCCTATCAGAGTGTAACAATCCTATACACTGTAAAAAAAAATTCCGTTAAAATAACGGAGATTCACTGGCAACACTGGGTGCCAGACTTTCACCGTTATTTCTACGGTCACCGTTTTTTCCTAAGTCACCGTTATTTGTACGGAACTGTCACCGCTATTTTTAAACAAGAAATCTCCGTTATAAATTTTTTTAACAGTGATTCTCAGTACCGTTTAAAAAAACGGTGATTCACTGGCAACACTGGGTGCCGGACTTTCACCGTTATTCTCACGGTCACCGTTTTTCCCAAAGTCACCGTCATTTCTACGGAACTGTGAATCACCGTTATTTTAACAGAATACAAAGCATCACTGTATTCTGATTCAGTGCCTAAACAATAATTGTAATGGTATTTTGTGTAATTTAACTGATTTGTCCCAGTGTTATTCAGTTCATTTATCCCCCTATACCTAACTCCATGCTCAATATGGTTCCAAACCCAATTTGGTTCCAATCAGCAATATCATCTTAGTGTCAAGACTTCAGAACTAATCATTAGGAATTAGTCTATGAAAGCCTTATAGAATGCTTCATGACACTTTGTAATACCAGTCCATGAGCAGAAGCACTGCATGAAAATTCCCATTTAAGTATATTTAAGTTTACTTAAATATCCGGGAAAAGTCATGGAAAGGTCGTTTGGAGCTTGCCATAAAACATAATGACATTTAAGTAATCCTTAAATGTCGCATGGCATTTAAGTGTACCTAAATTAACTGGAAATGTCATATGACATTTCCGGTATATTTAAGGTCACCTTAGATATACTGGAAATTACATACAGCATTTGAGGGTAACTTAAAGTTACTGCAGATCTCATTTGACATTTAAGGGACTTGAAATTAATTAATCATGGAACATAAAATAATAGGAAATTATGGGACCCACATCCCGTTATCATTACTATTTAGCGGCCTACGGAGGGGTGCAATTCGTGATAGTAGTCAGTTGAGTTATGGGACCCTCATTTCATAATCATATATTATTTTGAAGGGTTCTGGAGTGGTAGAATTCTTGATAATAATCAGGGGAGTTGTGGGACCCTCATCCCGTAATTATATATTATTTTGAAGGGTTCTGGAGTGGTAGAATTCTTGATAATAATCAGGGGAGTTGTGGGACCCTCATCCCGTAATTATATATTATTTTGAAGGGTTCTGGAGTGGTAGAATTCTTGATAATAATCAGGGGAGTTGTGGGACCCTCATCCCGTAATTATATATTATTTTGAAGGGTTCTGGAGTGGTAGAATTCTTGATAATAATCAGGGGAGTTGTGGGACCCTCATCCCGTAATTATATATTATTTGAAGGGTTCTGGAGGAGTAGAATTCGTGATGCTAATCAAGGGAATTATGGGACCCTCATCCCGTAACTATTTATTATTTTGAAGGGGTCTGAAGAGGTACAATTCATGATACTAATCAGGGGAGTTAGGGGACCCCTCTTCCCGTTATTATAACTATGGCATGTAAAGAGTAATTTATAACCCGTGACCAGTAGAAATATTCAGCGCATGTTACTGTAGGGTACTATGCTTTATGTTAGTGACAACTTAGACATAGGAATTGTAGTTATAATATTGCAGTGTTAATGTGTGAATTGGTGAATATCATGCAGTTAAAATCATGTAACTCCCAGTGTTGTAAGTCCTGACATGTTCGGACAGTTGTCATTGAAAACTTACCAACCCTCTGATACATGGTCCACGTCGTCTGATACCTGTTGTAAAATTATGTTTTTTTGATGGCTCATTTGATGCCCTGTTGTCAGTGCTGCATAAACTACGGTAGATGTGTGTTATACAACGATGAGAATACGTGTGTGTGTATATATATTATTGACTACTTCTGTTCATTGGCTGTTTCGAAAGACGTCACTGGATGATGGATTTGTGCCAAATAAAAATGTTTAAACTCAAACTCAACCCATGATACTGACCAGGGGAGTAAGGGGAACCTGTTATTATATATTATTTTAAGGATTTCCGGAGGGCTACAACCCGTGATACTAACCAGGGAAGTAAGGAAACCCTGATCCCGTTATTATAATTTATTTTAAGGCTTTCTGGAGGGCTACAACCCGTGATTCTAACCATGGGTGTTAGGGGACTTTGACCCCGTTATTATACATCATTCTAAGGCTTCTTGGAGGATACAACCTGGGCTTACCTTCAGCAGTATTTATACTATAACATGCTAAAATAACTTCATATTATCGCAGAGAGAAAATAAAAATAAGACCATAATCCTGACAATGTATAGAATTAGATAATAATATCCTTGACAATTAATTCATAATGATAAGGAAATATATAATTTTTGTTGGTTATCTCTCCCCCCCCCCCACCACGGCCTCTTTTTTAAGAGACAATTTTTAAGAGACAATTTAACCTTTATTAGTCTTTTTGAGTATCACAGTTACAATTTTTCATCATTGGTCATAGTATCGCATTATCACATTCTTGTCGGCAAAATGATTCGTCACATAAAACAAATTTATACATGCTACCGGTATTTAAATTTTTCTGTCGATAATTAGGTATAAATATCACAGATTTTGAATCACGATCACTTTTGCACATAGTTTGTAAATCATATTTGTGACCAAATAAGACCTTATAAAATACTTGACTAAAAAAGTTTGGATGATTTTCAGCAGACCTGATTTTACAAATCACCCATATCTTCTATCACTAAGACGAGTTGTAAAAATTTTAGTTAAATTGCATTTTGTAAAATATAGAGGAGTAAAAACTAATATAATAAACCTTATCTGTCATCACTGTCGTAATAAGACATATACATTGTAACATTAAGACATCAAAGGATCATAGTCACAGGAACATATAGTTGAAAACCATGATCACTCGTCTGTGTGTCAGAATCTCAGGCAAAGACGTTCATCTTGTTTTTTGGAATCGTGTCTTGTAACATGACTTTTGCCAAAGCTTTAAACTTCGAAATAGTTTCAGAATTTCTTATTTCAGGCTTTAGAGCATTCCAAGTCTGAGATACATACACTTCGAGAGACCTTTGGTATGCGGCAGTGTGTATAATGTTATATTTTAAAACAGCAGCAGTAAATGCCCTAGTATGATATGTGTTTGTTGCACAATTTTCAGGTTTTTTTGATAATTTATATCCTTGTAATCTAGCGTGGTATATTCTACGGTCACATAGCATTGGTAGATTTGCTTGTTGGTGTATATAATCAGTTGATGACAGTATAGGTAATTTTAAACAGTATTTCAAGCACCTATTCTGTATTCTTTGTAAATCAGTTAATAAGTCAGAGTTAGCACCGTTATACAGAATATCAGAATAATCAATGACTGGCAAGGCGTATGTTTTATAAATTCTTAGCATAATGTCAGTAGGTACAAAAGTTTTTAAATTTCCTAATAAGTAAGACCTGTATCCCAACGATTTCTTCAAGTCTTTTACATAAGCATTATAAGTTAATTCATAGTCTAAAATAATACCAAGGTATTTGTATGATTGTACAAAATGTAAAATACTATCATTCACTGACACCTTTACGTCTTGCAGATGTAAACTCTTATATCGAATTGATGAGGTAAAATAAACTAATTTTGTTTTCTTTTCATTCATAGATAATTTGTTCTTAGTTGACCAATCTGCATAGGTAGCTAGACCTGCTTCCAGGTAGGGTTTGATAGCTAAAGGATTGCTGCCGTGAGAGTAGAGTACCGTATCGTCAGCGTATAATAAGATCTTCACATTTTCCATATTTTGTACAACATCATTCACATATATTAAAAACAGCAAAGGACCTAAAATACTCCCCTGTGGAACGCCACATGTTAGAGGTAAGGGGGGTGAGGTGATTCCATTAGCTATGGTAACCTGTTCCCTATCAGTCAGATAATTTTGTAAACATCTTAAATTTTGATTTTTTATCCCATATTTTTCTAATTTCCTAAATAATATCGATTAATTTACACAATCAAAAGCTTTCATTGTATCGATGAAAGCTGCCATGGTTGCCCTCCCTGTGTTTCTTTCCCTTAAAATATCGTTTGTTAATTTAGAAATAGTGTCTAAAGTCGAACATGATTTTCGATATCCCCCTTGAATTTTTGTCAAAATGTTGTTTTCATCTAAGTGAATCGATATACAATTATGTATTAATCTTTCTAATATTTTTCCTGGTATAGGGAGCTGACTGATAGGTCTGTAATTTGATACATTTGTAAGGTCACCAGATTTGGGTAATGGGGTCACACTAGCAATTTTCCATTTTTTAGGAATAATTCCTTTGCGAATACATAAAAGTAAAATCTTTGTAAAACGAATAGGCATACTTAAAACAGCATCTTTAAAAACCTTAGTTGAAATATTTTTCAAAGACGATGACTTGCTGACATTAATATCTTTAATAACATCTTCTACGTCTTTTTCATCAAAATCAAAGACAGGCATTTCATTTGTACATATTTTTCCGGTGAAGGACCATGCTTTATCATGTTTTTCAGCTAATTTTGGGCCGATACCGGTAAAAAATGCATTTATGTATTCTGAAACCTTGTCCTTGCTTATAGCATTTTTATTGTCATCTACTAAATTTATCAATTTTGATTTTCCTTTTTTAGAGGGTACAATGGCTTTCATTGCCGCCCAGAATTTTTTTGCATCTTTGGAATTTCTATTAATTTCATCTATCACAAATGCTTGTTTGGCTGCTTTAACGGCAGTGCAACACAAATTTTTCAAGTTGTTTGAATTTTCCCAATCAAGAATTCTGTTTGACATTCTGGCCTTTTTTAGGGCTTGGTTTTTTTCTATAATTTGCGCTGTAAGTTCTGGTGTCAGCCATGGTTCCTCCCTATATTTTATTTTAAAATCTTTTACTGGACAAATCAAATTTAACACCTTATTTATATTATTTTCAAAAATGTCCCAGAGAAAGTCAACGTCTTCGTTGTTGTCAAATTCATTCCAGAGGAGTTCACCAAAGAGCCTACCAAAAATGGCTGTATCATATGTTTTGTACGATCTTCCTATAAAGTGTCTAGGTTCTTGTTGTACAATAAGCCGTTTTATAGTTATGTATACCGGTAAGTGGTCACTTGTATTTAAAAGTGCTACTCCACTTGCCTCTACATCACGTATATTTGTGAATAAAAGATCTATACATGTATTCGACAACTTGTTTCTTGTTGGCTCATGAATTAGTTGTTTCAAGCCAAAGTCAGCCATATCCTCATACATTTTGTTTTTAATATTACTTTCTGGCAAAACATCAATATTGAAATCACCGGTTACAATGACGTCCTTATTAGCAATATTTTCAATATTTGAGAGCATATTTCTTAAATATGTCAGGAAAATATTCTTATCTCCACTCGGAGGACGATAAACATTTCCAATAACCATTTGTTTATGCATTCCATTGTTTATTTTTAGCCACTGAATCTCGATATCTGCATTGCTAACATTCAGATTTGAGAGTTCATTGTCAGAACACGTTAAGTTCTCCTTGACGTATGCACAAAGGCCCCCAGCATTCATTTGCCTTTTTCGGTCCCATCTGAATAAATTGAATGAATCAATGTGATAGTCATCGTCAGTGTTCATATCGGTCAGCCATGTTTCTGAGAATAATAATACATTTATGCCTTGATTTAACAATTCTTTTTTAAGTAACTCGAATTTGTTTCTAATACTTTGAGCATTTAAATGCATGATGCATTGTCCTTTCCCTTTAATTAATCTGGTTGTATCAACCATGTAAATAGACACAAATTCGTTCCATTGAAATTTGGATCCTTAAACTAGAAGAAAAATTTGTTGCATAGAATTTAAAAGAAAAAACCCCAGGTAGTGAGCTACAGCACATCTGGCTGCTCATACCTTATTTTAGCAAGGGCTGGATTTTAGAGGGGATCTTAATGCTCCATGTACATACATTTTGTAGTTTTAATGCATCCTTGTACAGCATAAACAAATAAACAAAATCAAGATTTTATAACAAAATCAACACGTCATATCTAAACCACCATTTGCACCGTTTGGTTGGTACCGGTAAGTAATCAGTCTTTATAGACATACCTTATACATTAAAGTGACTTGTATTTAAACATCGTTTTACCGGTAGTCCATCTTTACTTTAGACACGTCTTATAGTATTTGACAATCAATCAAAATCCAATCAAAATCGGTTTCTAAATTTCACCTTGTGTTGAGGATAGAAATATAAAACAAAGTACCGGTAATCCAATCAAAATTTTCTAGCAATTAAACAATTTAGTACCAATTTGTTTTGCAAATACATTATTTACATCAGATTATAACAAGGCGATTCAAGGTCAAATTCAGATTGATTTCTCACTTATGTCATTTGGTAGCATAGGTATCGATGATTGCATTACATTTTAAACAACTACAGTATTCCAAGTGCCGTAACACAAATATATAACCTTGTACTTACATTCATATTGCATGTTATTCAAGTTTTATAAAAGTTACTTCTATACCGGTAATTCAAGAAATTATACATATTACAAATTGAGTACAGTTTGTCTACGAATAGGGAAGATATTACCTGACTAGTTTTTGTATTACTTTTAAACGAGTAATATTTTGATTCTTTTTGGCTCCAGTCAAGTAAGTTGTTTGTATATTGACAGTATTTGAGGTCTAGATTATTTCAATTTGTTACAAGACAATATATGTTGGGGGTAGGGGGGGAGTACACATATTTACAAATCCATCAACTATTTACACTCTGGTTGGCGAGTTATTCACCTTTTACACTCAATTTTTTTCAGAGCCACTTTTTGGCGAGTAGTCACTCTCTTCCCCATTTCCAGAATGGGTTGACACGTCTGTGTCTTTGTCTTTGTCCCTTTGGTTATCATGAGCCCATTTCTCGACCTCCTCGAGTATGCTGAAGGTTTCTTGTTCTAGGTTTAGTATAGGAGTCTTGTCTTGACCGGTAGCCTCTTGTGGTGACAGGCATGTCTGCAGGTAACTGTGAACACACCAGCATGACGGCCATTGTTATAGGGGTGCAGGTGCGACCATACAACAATGCTCCCCTAAGACAATAGCCTTGCACCCATGGAGCCAGTCTCAGTCTGATGTGTGAGATTGTGGGTTATTTTTAAACAGGGTGACCAGTACACTACCAGAGAGCAGAGAGAACACATGTAGCCATATGTACATGTAACATTGACATGTGTATCTGCATAGAATACCATGAAGGTATGTATCATTAATCTGTAACTAGGCACTTTTTTTCCCCATTTATAATGTAGTCATATAACATAATCTGAATAGGCATGAATTTGTAGGTAAATTTCAACAGTATTTATTTATTGTGCTTTTTCTTATATCCCAGTGTATATACCATAATATAGATAACCTATAAACATATATTTGTTCTATTTTTCAGAGAAAGAAGATACAGCAAGAACGGACCCTCACTAGGCTCTACCAGAAGCTCTCGCAGTCCCCCTGGATGCACCCCGGGCTGCCAGGGGCCGGGTGCCGGTCCCCCAGCCCCCCTGGGCCCGCCCTGGTGGCCCAGGACAAGCACCTGGTGACTCAGGCTGGCTGCCCTTAATATGATGAAATTGATGAATGAATGGCAGATATTGATCCCCCCAACCCCCCAACCCCCACAATAAAAGAGATTACCTACCTACATTAAAATAAAAAGGAAGTTTAGATGGATTCAATGATATTTGAATGATCAAAGGTAGAGCAATGTGCATTAAAGATATCTAAAGCTCATTAAATGTACTTAAATGTCGTTTAAGGAAAATCACCTTGGTATGATGTTTAATCACCTTTAAGTACCACCTTGCCATGCTTTTTAATCAACTTAAATCCACTTAAATTCTGCTTAAATGTCGCCTTAAAGTGTTCTTTTAAGTACACCAAAAGTTACTTAAATGTCAAAAATCGACATTTAAGTTTCACCTTAAATGTACTTAAAAATGACATTTAAGTAATAAAAATGACATTTAAGGTATACTTAAATAGGAATTGTTATGCAGTGAAGTCACTCTTGGATGGCTACAGAGCAAACATTACAGCTGTATCTGTATATATAGTTCTTATCACCACAAAAATGGTGTTCCTAGCATCCAGGAAAATCTCTTCATGAACCAAACTGCCACCTGGTGTGATAAAACTGAAATCAATTAAACGTAGCTTCACCGTAAAATAAACTGTGTTTCACTGTAAAAATAAACGGTGTTTCACTGTATTGGATTACGGAAATTCAAAGTAAAATTGATTGATTTTACATTGCCTCACCGTAATCATATGTTATGATGAATCACCGTTAAATTTTACACCGATTCTCCGTATATTCAACGGAATATTTTTACAGTGTATTAATAGGGTCGGTATGATGCATGAATGATGCCCTGGCGTGATGCATTTATTCATGTCAATAAAGGCAAGTTACTTAACAAAGCTGTAATAGTGCATCATCATGGCCGCAGGTTTTAACAAGATCTCAGCTTGGCGAGTGATATGGCTATATAGGGTATCATTGGAAGGTGTGAAACTATAGGAGTCCACGGTGAAGTATGGACGTGACAAAGACGTGAAATAGACTCTACATACCACTAGTTTGCACAGTATGCACTAGATGGTGCTACTGCATACCCTAGGGACTGCCATGCACACTAGTGGTATGTAGAGTATATTTTTCATATCCATACTTCACCATGGACTCTTGGTTGCACACCTTCCCATGATACCCTATATAGCCATATCACTCGCCGAGCTGAGATCTTGTTAAAACCTGTGATCATGGCAAAGGGCACAATGCATTAGGCCCTCCACGGTTTAAGTGGTCGTAAAAAGTACCAAGACATCTGTGGCCATGAATGACATTAATCTAACTGGCATCACAGCACATCAACATGTAGGATTCAGCATCATCATTAAACCCTCCTTTCCCTCATAAAATTTAAGAAGTATTCACTTTGTGTCATTAAGGCTCATTATTAAGTGGATTCCAGATCAAAGACAGGAAATAGACTTCATTATATTGCCTGCTTTGCACTGATCAAGTGTCATCCTTACTGTACCAAGAATATAAATGTATGTTTTTAATAAACACAGCGACAGAATGACAGTTCCATGCCTTGGAATGATACAACTGGAAGCCTTTTATCGTTTTCATAGCGCCATTTAAAAACTAAAACTCAAATATTTTTTCCAGCCACCTCTCGGACCACATCTTCCCTCTCAGATTGCTATTTCCACCTTCACCATATTCTCAAATCCTGAGGGCCACGAGGAGTTTACTCATATATAGATATATACCGCCTCCATAGAGCTCCATATGAATGTATTATGACTTGGTGTTGCCAGACAGCGTGTCTTCTGGGCTTTCTTCTACAATCATAACTTATCTACACAGAGGGCTTATGTTCTTCACGTGTTTAGTTTATTGAAAGCTGTTTCACTGTGTAAATGGAATTAATTCACAATACGATCACCAGTTTTTGTCCGAGGGATTGTTGCATCATCCAAACAGTTCAGTTCTGGCTAATGTATAGTTTCCCCTTCATGAAAGCAGATGACCTCATTGCGCTATGCCATTCCTTTGATTGAAGGAATGAATGTAATGTCTACTTTCTATAGCTTTATTACTCTATGTCACTTCCATTCAACCGGCATATTTTATTAGAAATAACAAAATGTACTCAGTACTGACAAAAGAACAAACATTATAAAAGGTTGCTTCCAATTTCGATGTACAGAAATAGTCTTGATATTGAGTGTCAAAGGGAATTGGCCTCTCTGGGGCTCTGTCCATATCCTCCCACACACACCTCCATAGTAAGTCCCGGTTATGCCTCTATACAGGGCACGCGCACCAACTTACCTTTGTCGCCAAGCAGAGTCCTAGTCTTGCCGTAAGGTAGCACACACAGAGAAAAGAAACCGAGTCAAAAGGGAGTCTAGGCTTGCCTCCAGAATGACTCCCTTTTCTGACTCTCTTTCTGACTCTCTTTTTTTTATAATATTTATCCAGGAGGGAACAGGTTAGGCTCCTTTATAAAAATTGGGCGGTGCCTATATACTCCTGGCTCTTGATGACCCTGACTCCCTTAAAAGGGAGTTACGTGACTCCCCTAAGAGCGCCCAGGTTTTTCCTCCAAAATGACTCCCTTTTATGACTCCCCACCACAGACAGAGTCCAGGTCTATGCTGCATCTCCCTTCAGAAAGGGAGTCTAGGCATATGATGGCTCCTTTGGAATAGAGAGTCATATTGGTAATTCCTATCCCATTAACCCTCTATATAACCATTTAAATAGCTGTGTTCCAAGCTGATGTTTCTACATTATGTTGGTGCAATGCCTCACAAGGAGGAGGGATCTCAGAAAGATCCCTCAGTGCACATTAGTTAATATATAAAGGAACATCTGAGCTTTTGGGGATTTAACTTTCTCATATTGCTACAAATTGGGTGTCTGTATCTTATACATCATGCTTATGGTACAGTTTTAAATTAGCTGTAATTATTTTATGAAATGTAATTCTGACATTACATGTTGATGCTACAATGATATACACGTATCAGCATAATTATCAATGTCACTAATTATATGGATCTAGAGATCTGAGCATACAGAATAATACCATTTTAGGTATAGTGCTACCACCTAGCAGGCTTATCCATAACCAACTGTTTGACTCCCTTATGCTTCACCAACTCCCTTGAGGGAAAAGAGAGTAGGGAACCTTGACTCTGATTTAAAAACAGAGTCAGATGGCTTCTAAATGCATATGCTAGATGACATTACAGTCATTGTACAGTAGTGTCACCTAGTGGGTTTCCTATTTCCTTCTTGTATGCTCACCTCTGTGACTCCCTTAGGGAGTCCAGGTAAATATTGACTCACCTCGACTGACCTGGACTCTGTTTGATCAATTTGAAAAGGAGTCAAGGCTGTTAGAAAGGGGAGTCAGACAGTGTAAAAAGTGAGCCAAAGGGGATCTGGCTCTCTTTTTATAGCCTGGACTCCCCTTGTGTCTCGGTTTGTTCTCTCTGTGCAGCGTGGGCCACTCTGACTGCTACACTGGCTATACATGTGCTACCTGTATACAGACCCCTGTCCTTTCCTTGCTCCCCACAGTGTTGTAGGTATGCAGACCATGTGCTTTGAGGACCGCAGCAATGTTGACACAAAGCAGAGGGGGGACTTTGCTTAATGTGGGTATATCTCCAGTTTAATGCCAAATTGTGTGTTCTGCATTCAAGTAATACTATCTATTATGCAAATCCATGAGATTATGCCATTTTAATGCATCCAAATGCATGCATTTTCACCAGAATGTGATGCTCAAAGCAGAGGGGGGACTTGGAGTTGACTACCCTGTTTCTGTAAACAGAAACACCTGAACTCCTCCCAGAGGTTTAGCTCAGTGGTGGCCCGTGATACAGGGGGTGGTTTCCCCCTCACAATGCATCCTTTGTGGTGAGGATATCCCCTGGTACAGCTGTGGAAGCAATGGTAGACTGCCTTAAAAACGTGTGCGGTATATCTACATGCAGTGATTACTTCTTATTTGCCAAAAAGCTGGTTGATACTGATCACACTGTAAAAGGTTTGTTGCGATTTGTGTAGGTGTATAGCAGATTCTACTGTAGGTGTACAGTTCCTTGTAGGTAAAGAGTAAAACCTATCGTAAATCTACAGTAGAATTTTATTGTAAATCCTTTCTACAGTAGATTCTACTGTAAATCCATTATACAGTAGAATCTACTGTAGATTTACAGTCGATTCTACTGTGTACCTACTTTTTACAGTGCACTAAAACCAGCAGTAAGCTGGTGCTTTGGTATCCAAGGTAAAACCTGCAAGCTGCCATTTTGATAGGAATTCCTGTCAGAATGGCAGACAAGATGGCCGCTTTTTACAGTCAGTCTCCGAGCTGCTGGACAGGCTAGAGAGCATATCCCTGGCAACTCTACATAAAACAACCGGGGGAAATTGAGTTTCTCCTCTCCTACCCTTTCCCCTGAAAGCCATGCTAAATGTGACAGGAAACTAAAATCTAACCATTAACCCTCGTCCCTCCCACTTCATCTTACATGAGAATTTGTTGAATTGTACAAGACTTGACAATAAAAGATGGTGGCTATCACATCCTTGGGATAAAGCCTCTGAACCCCCAGTGATACTATTTTTCTCTATCTCGAGCTCCATAGATTCACGAGAATAATAGAAATAAATTTTAAAATAAATATAAAGTTCTAGCTGAATAATTTTGAATGATTTTCCAGTTCATTCATTACAAGCTCATGTTGATAATACACTGATTAACCGATTTTCATGATGGTCATTTTTCATAAATACATCATTGCAAGGAACTTTTAACTGCTGATTGGAATTCTTGACAGTAAAACTACCCTATACGGTTGGCATGGTGTATAAAGCAGCACTGACAAGTTACCTATATATATATATATGCATTCATGACAAAGGGGCGTGGTGCATTAAAGCACTATTTGACCCTTTTTTTTTCTTTTTTTGATGGTTTCATCGATTTATTTCATCTCATCTTGCATGAGAGGTATTGAGTCACATCGGATATTTCTCTTATCATGCACAACAAGAGATTTTATGAATGATATATTATCATTGTGACATGGGTGTTACGATTTTTCTTCTGCTACCGTTTTAGTGTTACATAATGGCATAGAATATTACTTTATGTATCTTCCAGTATTGGTACGAGTAAGAAACAGGGTCAGGCCTTATCTTGCACGACAAGTACCCAATATTAGACAGATATTCAAATTTTCAAGTAAAACTTTAATGTTATCTTTGAGACAAAATAATCGATAGGCTGCTTTTTAGCTGTTAGGCTAATTCAAGGGCGGCAGCCGTACAAGGTGTAATAACAGGTTCCCCGTAGCCTCTAAGTGGGCACATGACAGGTTGTATTGTTTGAACTTATAGAGGTTACTATTTAGAATTGATACTTATAAGACATACTTATAAGACCCATAAAGATCAAAATTATGATGACAGCACTATCATGGCAGGCAGCTCTGTGGTTTCACCTCGTGCCAAAAGTGGTTAAGGCGTCATTTCTCCCTGCGCAGTTCATTCCATAGAAGGTTCAATAAGTATAATAATGTGTAACACATTTAAGTCGATGATTTATGGATAGCAATGCTACAACACTGGCATGCTATTTCATGATAAAACATATTCTAGCGAAAAATTCTTTGAGGGGTCCATTAAAGCACAATGCAGCCAGAAAGTTAAGCACTCTGCAATCCTTGATGGCCTAATGAGTTCAATATTACGGGGGGAGCAAGAATTTGCCGTGGAAAATGAACTTGAGGCCTAGTGGACTGAACCGCGCCTACAGGCAATTGTGCATTATCCTTGCCTTATATGATTGAGACACTCCCAATGACTATAAGGTTATGTAGGGGAGGAAAGAAAACATACCATTCATTATCAACAAGGTAAATGAAGCAGTGACACCAAATAGCAGGATAAGAAGTGTGATATCGGGAAAGATCATGCACAGTTATCAAATCACTAGCAATGTTCAATTTGTCGGCAAATATCACAATAATTTAATCATCTCCTGATATTGCAGGGCAACTTTGGCTATCCACCATATTTTATTCACCATATAGTCGTGGCATTAGAAGTAATTTGTGAAGCAGGCTGCTTTTGGCCACGACCAAGCAGTGATAAACAATTAGTCTGACATTTATATATGCTGAACATCAGCCTTCAGGCATGGGTGGTGGGCGTTGCTGTTATTATATGATTGTATCATGACTTGGGAGTGAATAAACAGTGTTGAAAATAGATTCTATAATATCTTTCCTCATATCAGTGAGTATCTTCATATGTGTTTTTTGGCATGTGTATAATCAATGAATAAAATTATACAGTCAGGACACTTCAACAAATCATTTTTAAAAAAAACTGTGTTGTGAATAAGCTCAAAATGATTTCTAATATTCTTGAGCCCTTCGTACAGGTTGTTGACAACCTACCCTGTGAATAATGTAGTAACTGTGGTAAACATAGTTGCACATTAGAGTCTTTAGGTCTACAGCTTTGGCGAACAGTGGTATCAGTACATAGTAGAATCTGCTGTAGATAATCAGTTACAGTGTTAATTACAGGATCTTCGGCCGTTTACTAATGCTCACTATTTTCAATATATTCAATTGATACTTTCGACACATCTATGAGGGGTGATTTCCCTCTCATAATGTGGCCTGTCTGCACTGATATTCCTAGGCTCCCTATACACCCAACCTCTCAGTCACTAGTGCCTAACCTAGTTAGTCATTATTTGGCTCCCTATACGACCAACCTAGGTCAGTTACTATTGACAGGTTGGTCAGTACTAACCAACCCACCTTAGTCTTTTTATTTCCAGGGGGAACCACTGAGTGGTTATGACAGGTGGCCCCAACTAGTGGTATACAAATAAAACACACCAATGATGAACCTAGGTTAGCCACTACTGACTAACCCCTCGGTCATTTTTGGATATAACTTAGCCATTATGACTAACACTCATATGACCAACCTAGGATAGTCTGTACTGACTAACCCTTTCAATCTATGGATTTTCAGTGTGGTTTCCACTGGTGCCAGCTGGAGTAGCAAAGGTATATAGCTATAAACATGGGCAGGATAGCTCCATCGTCAAAAGTTGGTTGCCATTTCTGTAGGTGTACAGTAGATTCTACTGTAGGTCTACAATGGAATCTACTGTATTTCTACAGTAGATTCTACTGTAAATCCATTCTACAGTAGATTCTACTGTGTACCCACACCAACTATTTACAGTGTCTATTTCATGGCTTCTTCAGAAACTACTGATTTGCCCTGTAGCTGGTTTCTGGTGATGAATGAAACTGGTTGCTGGTGAGCTGGTAACCATGTTACTATTAGTTTATCTGATGGCTTTATATAGTCCCATCGAATACAAGAGAAGTCGGCCCCAAGGAGAAAACGGCCCCAGTGAAGTCGGCCCCAAGGAGAAAACGGCCCCAGTGAGGTCGGCCCCAAGTAGAAGTCCGCCCCAAGGAGAAATCGGCCCCATAAATGTACATTAATGTTATAAGACGCAAACTTAATCCCATCTTAAACTATCTTAATCCTATTTTAAACTATCTTAATCCTATCCCAAACTACCTTAGACTATCTTAAAAGTCTTACTAATCAAATGAAGATGGCACCACTAGTAGTGGTAAGCCTACACAGTCCATCGTAGGATAGGCTAATTAATTAGTATGTAATGGGGGGCTCTGCCCCCCAACCCCCGTTTTTTTCCTCTTTTTCTTTTCTTTTAGATGCTTATATTGTCATCTGAGTGTAGGGCATAGTACTATAAAGGCAAATCTCAGGTAGCATAGTGTGGGTATGTGACACTAGGTGACAGATACAAGGGGAACTATCAGATTATATATTAAGATTTAATATAATAGATTGAGATTCACTTTGGGGCCGACTTCACTCTGGGGCCGACTTCACTCTGGGGCCGACTTCACTCAGGGGCCGACTTCACTGTGGCCGTTTTCTCCTTGGGGCCGACTTCTCCAGATACCGTCCCATCAGGCCTATCATTTAAAAGTTGGAATCCCAACTGTTGCGGTGACCAATTGCCACTCTAAGCATTAGGATAAGCATGGTGAAAGTATATAAGCATAGTGGACTGAACCCCGACCATTGGCCACATATTAGATGCCAATATCAGATCTATATGAAATAGTAAGCAGTGCCACACATTATATCTCACACAGTTAGTGCCCAGCCTTATGCCTATTTCCCATAGCCACAGATACGGTGACTAAGTGACTATACTGTTGATGTGCTTGGAATGTATTGTATAGTTTGTCATCACATTTGATTCAGGTTAGTTAACTGGAAAGCTTATCCATTAAGATCCCTTAAGCACACTATTTAGACATAGTGGACCTATAATTAGTAGTATAGTATGTATCGGAACGGGACTATGGTTAACTACTGTTTATTACTCAATCGACCTGCAGCCAATCAGAGGCCTCCATTTGGTCACGTGACCGGAAGTGACCTACTTAGGGGATTAGTGGTGACGTCACGTGACCTAGTTAGCCAATCAGAGGCCGCCATTTGGTCACGTGACCGGAAGTGACGTCATATGACCTACTTATGGACCGGAAGTGACGTCATATGACCTACTTAGGGGACCGGAAGTGACGTCATATGACCTAATTTAGGATCACGTGACCGGAAGTGACCTGATGAGTCACGTGACCGGAAGTGACGTCACATGACCTAATGGCCAACCGGAAGTGAGTGACCTCATTGAGGATCACGTGACCGGAAGTGCCCTGATTGATCACGTGACCGGAAGAAGAAGAAGAAGAAGAAGAAGAAGAAGAAGAAGAAGAAGAAGAAGACGAAGAAGAAGAAGTGACGTCATGCGACTTAATGAAGAGATGAGCGTCTTTAAGGGGTCACGCACTTTAAAATGTGATATTTTTTTTTTTTTGGAGGAGGAGGAGGAGGAGGAGGAGGAGGAGGAGGAGGAGGATAAGGAGAGGAGGAAGAGGAGGAGATGGAGAGGAGGAGGAGAAGGAGGAGGTTTCGGTAAACTAATAAAAAACACTACGATATAAGTTTTTTTTTCATTTTTATTGTTTTACGAGCGACTGGAAGTGACTTACTGAACTAGGTAGAAGCGTTCTTTAGAGTGTATAAGGGGGGAGGGGAGGGGAGGGGAGGGGAAGGAAGGGGAGGGGGGGAGGGGGGCCCCTTTAAGATGACGAGGGGTATGTCATCGCCATCTGTGGAGGCCAGCTGAAAATGGTGTTTTTTCCTTATCCATAGCTTTACCTCCTACCCCCTACCTGAGGACGACTCTCTCCCCCTTTGGCATTCATTGTAACAAACGTCAGAGGTCAGGTGAAAATCGGATTTTCATGCACAGCCTTAGTCAGCTGTCACTCCTATTGAACTAGCCGGCCGCCGCCGGCCAGTCTACTCACCACGGCAGGAGGCGGTGATTTTTTTTGTTTTACACTTAAGTCGCTCACCACATGCACACGACTCTACTCACAGACAGACACACCCGTCTTAGGGGGTCCTGCTTCACACCACACGCCTCCTGTAGTTTTTTGTATACACACTCTAAGCTCATGACTGCTTAATCCTTTATACAGCTAATTTTTTAGAACAAATTATCTTTATTTCACTCAAGTTTTCTTCGTCGGTGGTTACAGAACTCTCCTTGTGGTAGATGTATATAATAATATTTCCATTTTTATGAGGATAACAATGGATAGGAGCATATGCTATACAAGTGAAAAAAGAATGGTAGGAACATCAGCAAGCTGTTGTTACGCCCCTAATGCGCGTTGAATTAGCACAGTCGGTACACCGCCCGCTCATGGCAGTCGATCTCTCAAAAAAGGGGGGAAAGAGATCCAGCTGAAAACGTCATGACTTATGTCTTTTGTTTCTCTTTGTGAATGTCCGCCGGTCAGCCGGCGGCAGCAACTGCTTAATCCTTTATACAGCTAACGCACGTTGAATTGCTGAACAAGGCAGTAAGTAGCTCAGCTCATGTCAGTCGATCTCTCAAAGGGGAGGGGGAAAGGGATCCAGCTGAAAACGTCATGCCTTAAGTCTTTTTGTTTCTCTTTGTGAATGGCCGCTGGTCAGCCGGCGGCAGCTGAACAGAGCCGTAAGTAGCTTAGCTCTAGAAGCTGCTGCTGCTACTGCTGCGCCTGCTACTGCTGCGCCTGCTACTGCTGCGCCTGCTGAGGCTGCTGCGCCTGCTGCTGCTGTGCCTGCTACTGCTGCGCCTGCTACTGCTGCACCTGCTGCTGCTGCTGCTACACCTCTTGCTGCGACTGCCGCTACTAGTACTGACACGCAGCACGTTGCACAGAACCTCTCCACCGCTACATCAACCGACTCCATCAACGCCGCTCGCGCTGAGACTTACAGCTATTCGGACACTCAGCCCCAGCAGCGCGTAGTAGACATACATGCCCTAAAGCAACAGGGTGAGACAGAGAACAACGCTGACGACGAGGCGTACGAGGAACCCGAAGGGCTACGGGGGCACAGTCCGTTTTTCGACCTCATTTCCACTGGTAGCGCGTCCGGTCCGTGGCGACTGCCCTCACCACCACCTTACGAAGTCGTGTGGTTGCCCTGTTCCGACAACGAGTCGTCGGATACCAGCGCAGACGCTGCTCCTGTTATTGGTTCTGCTGCAGTAGTACCTGTATCATCATACTTCAAAGCAGAGCCGTTAGGATACTTGTCAGACGCTATGCTACTGAAAATAAGTAGTAAGTTGCCGACATCAGATTACATACGGTTAGGTTCATACCTTGAAGTGAACTTGAAGGATATGGGATATCTCAGTTGTGAGACAAGTGTCATAACTCAAGCTAGAGAAATGTTCACTACTTGGTACCAGAAAAGTTGTACTACTAGGTGGAAGGACCTAGCCGCCGCCTTGGAAGAATCTTACCGTATGGACCTCATCAAATTCTCACGTGAGTACATGGACAAGCATGACATGTTGGATGGCTTAGAGAGTGGAGACATGGAGTGGAAAGTGCAGAAATATTTCTCTCTTTTAGCTGAGCTCTGCCCTAGAGACTGGAAGACCATAGGGATCTACTTAGGGTTGACTTCTCATGAAGTAGCTTTCATCTCTCAACCTGTGCCTTCTGACAGGACTGTGAAGAACCCTGTCTATGAAGTGCTGAGAGCTTGGAAGTACAACGAGACGTCTGAGCCTATGGCTCTGATGAAAGTGTTGCAAGACGACATGGGTCGCAGCGACGTCGCAATGTATGTTCAAGGGTTGTATGCAGCTGTACCCAAAGACATAAAAGTGAGCTGTGACACTCCAGTGTTGACCACTCTTGTCTGATCCCTGCAGTAAGATGGACATCTGTTGAATTCGATCCTAGACTACAGTCACCTTTCACTATGCTAATAGTATCGTGTGGTGAGAGGTGTCTAGTATTCGAAGTGATAAATAACGTTTTATTTTTTTTAATAATTGGTAAATAAGTGAAAAAACAAAAAAAAGAAAAACATGACGCAGGACGTTTGCGAAAAGTGTTTCAAAATTTTTAAAAGACCGTACAATCACGAGTGACCCGTAGAAAAATGAAGAACAATACCTAAGTTTTGCCCTCTATGCGGCGATGTCGATTGCTGAAAAGATCACCTGTCGACGCGAATCTCTGGACGAGGTGACTATCCCTCCACGTACATGCGCTGTACCGAACGGTGAGGAAACGTTCACGGCAAATTGGTCTGCAATACGAACGAGTGTCAGGATGCACGGGACTCGCGTGAGTGTAACAAATGTCAAACTACCAACCGGCGAGTTGAGTGACGCTGTAGATGCTATGCGTCGCAATCCGCTTCACACAATGATAAAAAGTGGGTTTCTCGGTAGGCTTACTCTTACAACACAGAGAAGACAAGAACATACTGCGCTACTTTCACGTCTCCCAGAACAACGCAACTCTCATTACAACCGCTCCCTACTATAACTAATTCAGAAACCTTTTGGAAGAGCTCCTCTCAAAGATGGAAAACACCGTCGCTTGCGAGGAAGTACGGAAACTTTGCGACGCTGACACCAAGCGGTGCGCTCTTTTTCCTACTAATTTTGAACATTTGCGTTTACATGGGACCTGGGGGTTTTCCCATAGGCGGTAGGAACAGGCAGGACGGTCGAGTTGGAAAGAGAAGCCGTGTGTTAGATTTTCCCAACAAGGACAACCTCTGCGTCTTCCGCCACATTTCCTTTCACTTATACAACACCAGCAAGCGCGCTTCAAATTTGTTACGTCAGTTCTGTCCCGCTGCCACACGTGAAACTTTTCCTCCCGACGGACATTCCAGAATCTACCCTTACAACATTACCTTCGATTTCGAGGCTTTCTTCAGACCGTGCAGAGAACCGTCGACTGAACACGTGTCCCTGCTGTGGGATCACGTCCCTTTGTCGGCTAGCGTCGCATCCGACTTTCCGGGGTAGGAGGGGTCGGTGTACGTCAGAGAATCCGACGCAGATTCTGACCCCTTGTTAGACCGAGTTTAAAATCACATAAACGAGAACGCCAAAGTCATCGAGAAAGCTGTGCTAGAACTTTACCGACCAACGTTAGCGAAGTTACATGTGGCGATAGGTGAAGCTCTCCTGCTGGAGGAAGCGACATTCACTCTTTCTCCAGGCGGCTTCGCTGCAGCTCACACCAGACAACCGTTAGTTCAACTGAAGAAGCAGCTTCTGAGATACATCCGTCAAGCTCCAGTCGTGGGCTTCAACACGGAGCGTTACGACTTGAACCTGATCAAAAATACGCCTTCACTCGTTCTTTGCCTCCGGAGACCGAAGAAACCAACAATTCAGCGTCATAAAGAGAAGCAATCAATACTTGACGGTTTACACACAGTTTTCTTGGACATAGTAGTCAACTATTTGGCACTTGGTTACAGCTACGCGAATTATTTGCGAGCTTTCACCAGAAACGAAGAGAAAAGTCGCTTTCCTTACGAATGGATGACGTATACCAAGAAACTGGTAAACAGAACCCTGCCACCGAGATCGGCTTTTGACAGCGAACTGACGGGCGTCAAAATGGCCGAAATCCGACTACGCCACATGTCAGAAAGTTTAGTACGACAAGAAGATGCAAACTATGAGAGATTACTTGATCCACTACAACAACGAAGACGTCAAACTTTTCATAGAAGCTTTTGAAAAAATCACGCTAATTTTTTCCAAGATCGCAGCATTGTCATGTTGAAAGACGAGATCTCTCTCGCCAGTTTGACTTTACAGGTCCTCTTCCAAAACCTATAAGCTGTGTTCACAACGTTCCCTCCCTTCGACGCCGTCCTCCACGCTCTGATCAAAGAAAATCTAGTCGGTGGTCCTTCCATCATCTTCCATAGATTTCACGAGAAGGAGTGTATAGGTGTCTTATAAGTTGGCAGAGGGTGAATACTAGTGAAAAGGGAAGGCAGGTGTGCAAGTAGCTTTTCTAACAGTCACGTGTGTGAACTAAGCTGCTTAAGTCTAAACCCACCTGCGGTAGAAGCTCTGTACTGAGAGAGTCTTTTCAGCCGTTTAAGAGGCTTATCTAGGACAGGGTACATAAGGAGTGAAACGCCACTCTCACCCGTCACACTTTCTCCACCCGCCCTTCATCTTCGTAGCATCGTCCACTGTACGGTCGCTCAGCACGTTACGATGATTAGTTCTGCTATTTTCTTTATTTATGAAAGTGTTGACGCTACAGAGCATCGAAACCCTCTCGAAATGAGTCCAAGAAAGAAAAAGCAACTCCCACTTGAAGCAAGAAGAGAAACAGTGCCCTATGATGCATGTGAGGTAAAGAAACATTGGAAGGACGTCACCAAGGAGCAATGGATAGAAGCATGCTTCAACTTCATCGGAACAGTAGTTTCATTTGGACAGAGGGAGAAGATTTTGTTAGAGCTATTTTTCTTAGCTCCGTATACTTGGCCTGACTGTGGTGAAAGTTTGTCAGTCTTCGCCATACAAGTTATCAACTCCTTGAAGGAGCTTCGATATATGCAAGGCACTCAGGAGGAGATTGTCAAGAAAATGACGGAATTCGAAACAAGCGAAGACACAATATGGTGCGAGGAGACGACATATGCGGACGATGATCTGGAGTCCATCATTTGTAGCCCGTTGGAACATTATGTTAAAGACTTTGAGGACATGCTAGACAGCACTGAGATGAACCCGAAAGAGAGATCCCTTACTGCACAGAAAGAGGCTAAAGCTGTGTTGGAAAAGCACAAGTTTGGTCAAGGATTCACTCTTCAAAGCAGCTGTGTGAGTGTGATAAAAAGTCTTGTGTTGAAACATTCAGACATGAAGTTTTCGCGTGCTGTCGACACACTTCCTTTGCCTGAACTGATGATGAACATGATCGACCCCATCGTACCAACACGTTTCGACTCTGCCAATTGTCCCATGTATAAAATGGTTTCAAGTTTTGCCCGTGGCCGATGGCTAAACGATCCACTGAAGTCAGAAAACCTCCTTGATTTAATCAACTGACTAAATGTATTTTCTCATACTAGTATTAGTAGCATTAGTAATAGCGGCTACTCAGTCTCGTGCAGCACAAGCAGCAGCATCTGTCAGCAGCATCCGTGACATCGTCAGCAGCAGCAGCAGCCGCTGCACAAGCAGCACAAGCAGCCACATCTGTCAACAGTATCCGTGACATCGTCAGCAGCTGCAGCAGCTGCAGCAGCTGCACGAGCAGCGCAAGCAGCACAAGCAGTAGCATCTGTCAGCGGAATCCGTGACAACGTCAGCAGCAGCAGCAGCTGCACGAGCGGCACAAGCAGCAGCATCTGTCAACAGCATCCGTGACAGCGTCAGCAACTACAGCAGCTGCAGCTGTCAGCAGCTGCAGCAGCTGCACGAGCTGCACAAGCAGCAGCAGCAGCAGCGGTAGTGTAGACCGCTAAATTCGAGATGACGTCATGTCTGTTTCTTAGCATCCACATTCGACATGAAGCTTGAAAAACATAGTGACAGGTGACATGAGCAATTCTTAAAATTGCCATGAGATATGAGCATAATTAAGCGACATCGACATGTGCCATGGCTATTTTTTTTTAAGACAAACGCCGTAGTCTCCTCATCCAGACCTCCGCTAGTAGCGCTCTATAAGCGCAAGCTGTGGCTGTGAACCCCCTCCTCCCACCGTACACACGGGTAAATATCAGAGTCGGCCAATGTCGCCAATACTACTCTCATACAAGGGTCAGGCGCTGCTGGACTATAATAGATGAGTCAAGGACTATTCTACTGAGGGTCAGGCTACGCCGGACATTCAATAACAAGCTGGACTTTGGCAAATTTGCTTGAAAGTCTGGTCAGCAAGAGTCCAGCATACTCTCCCAAGAGTTCAGCATTGCCAGACTATGGCATGAGGATCCCGCATGGTCAGACTTTCAAGCAAGTTTGCCAAAGTCCAGCTTGTTATTGAATGTCAGGCGTAGCCTGACCCTCACTAGAATAGCCCTTGACCCATCTATTATAGTCCAGCAGTGCCTGACCCTTGTCTGAGAGTAGAATTAGCGCTATTGGGTGCCTCTGATATTTGCCTCTGTGTAGTCAAACCTCGCCTGAGAGAGACATACTTCAGAAAGAAACGAAAGCAGATTCCGACATCGGTGTGTGACGATCACTTAGAGCTTTTCGTGAAGATAAAACGGAAAAAAGTGTGAAAATGGTGTCCGCCGCCCGGCGGATGTTGTGAGAGACGTTACCTTCACGATCTGAGAACTTCAGGGCTTATGTAAACGGCGTGGGAAGGTGACGGGATCCTAAGTCTCAACCCTAAGACTTACATTTGCTACGATCGAGTCAGCAGCACCAGTGAAAGAAAATCCCAAAAAAAGAGATGGCGTGCAAAAAGTGTACAGAAGTAACAAAACCCTAAAGAACCAGTCGTCTTCTTAGATGTTTTCGCAAACGAAAAACTCTCCTTGCGGTAAATAGAAATTTCAAAGTGGTACGAACCAAAAATGGACACTTACACCATAGAGAAAGATGACGTGCGCTACTTGTATTATAAGCGTCGCGTGCATTCTAACGGTGTGACAACAAGTCCTTTAAAAATATGAAAAAAAGTGTGTTATTGATTGATTGAGCGCATCTTTTCAAAAATAGCGTGTTTATTAGAATTGAAAAAAAGAAAATAAAAAAATAAAAAAAATTATTGTTGTGTTTTATTTTCATACGTCTTCTTTATTAGTAAGTAAAACAAATTATAACAATTAACTAGCGTGTCCTCTTAAAGTGACACTTCCTACAGTCGCTGCTGATCGCCTAATTAAAGCATGTGTCGTCGTCACTTCTAGTCACGTGACTCATCAGGTCACTTCCGGTCACGTGATCCTAAAGTCGATCACTTCCTAAACAAAAAAAATTAAGAGACACATTTCTTCATGACCCAACCAATCAGGGGTCTCCATTTGACCGGAAGTAGTCCCCTCATTTGCATAATGGGTCACTTCCGGTGTACCAGCCAATCAGAAGCCTCTAACTAAGTCAAGGTCACGTGACGTCACTTCCGGTATGCCCTTATATGGACATGTGAAGGTCACATGACGTCACTTCCGGTATGCCCTTATATGGACGTGTGACGTCACTTCCGGTCAAATGGAAGCCTCTGATTGGCTGTGTCATGACCTTGACCTCTAACTAGGTCAAGGTCACGTGACGTCACTTCCGGTATGCCCTTATATGGGCATGTGACGTCACTTCCGGTCAAATGGAGGCTTCTGATTGGCTGCAGGTCGATTGAGTAATAAACAGTAGTTAACTATAGTCCCGTTCCGATACATACTATACTACTATAATGAATCAAAACTGTGTGGCATGTAATACTTATCTAAAGTATAGATAGTGTCTCTGCCTTGTGGTTGCCACTGGTACCAAACTAGTGTTGGTTGCCCCACCAAGTGGTTTCATATGCATATTTTCAGAGTCAATTTGTACAATGACCAAGGGGTATGACTGGAGTAGCTGTGACCCCTCCACCTGAGTCATCATGACTCTGCTACCAGAGTCAATTAGAGTTGACTATGGTAAAAGAATCATGGCGACAAAATGCAGATTGTTTCATGAAAATACTCCAGATTGGCATATGGCAAGTTTGACACATTCAATCATTGTCTCCTATGTAATAGATAGATTGTGGTTATGATAAGGTATGTAGAATTAACCACAGCTTGCTGGTGGGGGCCAGACGAGGGCGAAGCTCAAGTCGCCCTACCAGCAAGCTGTAGTTAATCCTAATACCCTTTCATAACCATTATCTATCTGTTTTAAACCACAGTATGGAATATAACTAAGGTGTGAATCTTTTGTCTTAGCCTTCCACTGTGGTTTAAGTGTTAAATATGTAGGTGCATGTTCTTATTGGTCACCAGAGTGATAGCTGGGGTGTTCCTAGAAGGCAATGAAGGTGAAGCTAAAAATAGTTCTGGCATAGCCACTGCCTCTTAGTGATTGTTAGTGCCTCTTACCATCCAGAAGAGATAATTGACAAAGCTGACCAATTTTGCGGCCGGTATATTGGTTCTTGTACCCTATCATTCAGTCTTCCCAATCTGTTACTATGGTAACCTACTAACCATGTCCGAGTGGAGATCATCTATTCAAGTCCAGGTCACACATTATTTTAAAGCGTGAATCCACTGAGGCAAAATCCGTCGGATCGGATGCACCTCACAATGTTAAACCTATGGACGAATCTCGTCCGATCCGACGGGCTTACCTCAGTAGATTCACCCCTTTAGCCGTGTCCTAACCATCCAACCATTGGACAACATCAAATATCTCATCATCTGTGCATGATGCACTCCTAAGACTAATGGGGTTGATACACTTCCTAAGTTGTGGCATGCTGCACTCATATGTAGCGCAAAAGTACTTGCCGGTGCTGTCTGTATTAGTACATCATGATGGCAAATGTTGTCTTTTAGCAACAAGTCTTCATTTAAGGCCATGTCTTATGAGTTTGTAACAATTGAAACGTCTTTGACCGGGTGTCGTCTTTGACCTGTGTTGTCTTTGACCGGTGTAGTCTTTGACCAGCAAGTTTTAAAATGGCTGAAATGGGAGCTATGTACACAGAAATGGGGGGGGGGGAGGTTAATGGATATTTTAACACTATATACTACAAACTTCCCGGTATTTCTGTGTACATAGCTCCCATTTCAGCCATTTTAAAGCTTGCTGGTCAAAGACTACACCGGTCAAAGATGACACAGGTCAAAGATGACACCCGGTCAAAGATGTTTCAATTGTTACAAACTCATGAGACACAGCCCTAAGGGTAAATGTCAATGTAATCAGCCCACCAACGGCATTGGTCTAAGAACAGTGTCTGATGTTGTGAATGGATCCGATACTTTTTGTCAGTTTCTAAGAAATTCAAATGATCTATCAGAGCTATAACTTTCATTTTCTCAGTATCAAACCGATTTATTATTTAACAAACACCCCAGATGATTTCTCCCATGCCTCTCTTTTTGACGTTTCAATTAGTTTGCTTTATGTTGTCCTGATAAGTGATGGAAGACATTGGGGTGTGACAGGGGACATTAGGGTTAAAGCTGACTATCTCAAAATCGTATAGTAACCGCTTGAGACTTCCTATAGGTCATTTACAACATTTGATCAATGCTCAAGGGTCAAGGCTCCAAGGCTCTCTTGGGTAAACTTACTTACATTAGCCCTGAGTGAGTTTCTAAAGGTTCTGAACCTCTCCACAGGGGCCCGCAACTAGTATCTCAGAATTATCATTTAACTAGGGAAAGGAAGGTTACATGTTTAGGTGACATTTGAAGTCAATGGGTGGCATTGTAATCCTAATCCACGCCCAATATTATCACATCCCCTTCCTGATTCTACTACATTTCATCAAAATATCAGTCCATGTGTAATACCTAATTTAGACATTGGAAAAAAAAGTTTAACTAATCAAAGATGTCTGATACTGATATGGCCAAGGCAGACCTGCATTTATTATTTATCACTGACTAAGCTCATTCGCCAGACATTTGAAATTCATGTAATGTACCCTGAACATCAGGAATAAGTGCCGAGGAAATTAATCTTCTCAGATCTCCACTGACATCTGATGATATACTAATGGAAGATAGCCCTCAACTTTTCCTTCTGTAGGCTGTAGGAAGAAGAGGAGGGACAAATAAACCTTCTTGGAGGGGGGGACCAATAAATTCCAAATCAACAAAATATCCTCACTCAGGTTGTGTTTAACATACACCCTTTGTCGTCATAATGCATGAATGCAGCTCTAGTGACTCACCAATGCATCATATCTACCGCATCAGTTTGATACAGGTCAGCATGATGCACAGCTACTTGTTACTGGGGCTGGTAAATGCATCATGACAACAAAGAACATATCACCTTGCACTTTAACATACAAAGAGTGTGACTGTACTTGCCATTCCCAGTTCTATTGGTTGAATAAGTTACAACCCAGAACATTTCTGGGAAATTGAAAATGTGCAGTGTAATACACAATTTAAACGGGCAGGATCAAATTGACAGTGGACACTTATGTGGCTTGTTGGGAAGTTGAGTAGGGCATGATTATTATCCAACACCGAAACCACAAGTGACAAGGAGAGATACCATAGGACTACATACCAGCTGTCAGCCACATCCTATTATCCTTACAGTGGTATAATACTGCATTTACAAAGAATAACCGCAATGATAATGATTTTAGTCATAGCCTCCTGCCTAGCAGGGGACAGGCACACAAGGCCTCCTATAGGCTGTGCCAAACTCTCACCAGAGATGTCACTTGTTTTCTTTACTGAAAAGGAGCCACGTACCACTGCCCTGCATATGATCCCTACCTGCCTTAGGCATTCTGAAAGATATGTGTCTATTGGGTCCCCCAGTTAGGTGCATCTAAGCCTTTTTTACTGTCCAAGACAAGTAGATGGAACCCTCCACCTCACAAGCCTTGTCATTCTAGTGCACTGAGGAGAGCAGGGGCACATGGCACTGGCTGGAATCACCAAGGGAGCCCCTTGGGGTCATGGGAAGGACAGACAAGTTATCTATGCCAATTGTCTTTCGCTGAACTAGCCTAATCCTTTTGAAATCAACTGAAGCTCACTTTTCAAAACGATAATATTTTCGTGAGTAGTTCCAGAAAAAATGCAACAACAGAAAATCTTGACAGCCAGTTTTTACTGGACCGCCACAGAGGGTTTGAGCACATGTCATAAGAGTCTCAATCAGTGGTTAAATATTCTTTAGGGAATAAGAAATTGGAAGCTGCAATTTTCAGAATTTCAAATTAAGGCTGTCAATGTAAAAAGGGCTGTGGAAAAAAGGTTGTGAAGAAGATTGCACAAGAACTGGGAATTGTTCATCTTTAGGAGTGCTTCACTCTCGAACTAAGATTTGACAGGTGAGAATTGGGCATTGTTAAACCTAAAAAGTACACCTGAAGGACAACCAAAGGAAATTTGAGTCCAAGTCAGCGAAAACATGCTCAATTATGCCTCATCCTGATATTGATAATTTTCCTAATTTGATTTGTTATGAGCTTCTGTTGGTGAGATTTCATGTCAAAATAGTAATAAGTATTGTTATCATTGCCGGATAAATTTAGTGTTGACTCTAATTTCTGATTATAAGTTATCTGTCCAATTTTAGATTGATTTTCAAAATGGATTCTAAGTGCTAAACAATGTAGCAGCGGTTAGTATTGTAGTGGTGCATGCATCGAGCCTTAATACTCTGTGTTGGTAAGAGTTGTTATAAGTCTATTTGCCATTGATACAAGAATGCATCATGTTGAGTTACTTACTATAGCTGCACAAATACATCATGAATGTAATGGGAAACACTATTTGAAACACCGGCCAGCCTCATACAGTTCAGGGTTGAATCTCTGCCCCTCAAGAAAAAGAAATCGGCATGACAACATGCCTTTATGAGACTAAATAGAGATAACAAGAAAAGGCAGACCAGGAGTGAGAGATGATGGGGATAAAACCTACCTGTCGTTAACAGGAAAACCAGGTAACTATTCAAGGGGCATAGTGCTTTCATGCCTCATAATGTGTGCATGCATGCAGGTAACGTGGGTTTCTTTACATTTTACAGGTGCTTTAATCCTTTAAGGATGGCATAATATATTAATGCATCATGCCCTTTGTCGTAATGATGCATGAATGCCACCCTGAAAGGTAACTCTTCCTTCATGCCGACCCTATGGAGTTGAGACACTCCTAGAGGGTCGGCATGGTGTACCAATGCAGCATCAGTGAGTCATTCTCAAGATCTGCATTGGTGCATGATGACAACAAATGTCATATCTAGCAACATACCGTCCTAAAATACTTTATGCATCATGAAAACAAAGGCATATCCCAGTCAAATTGCAGTCCTTGTAAGAAGCTCCTTAGGCCTATGTTTGGCATGCCCTCACAATGTGTCCCTTAGGGAATGATCATCTTTTAACAACAGGGGGATTGGTGGATTTTGGACCCCTCTTGAGGGGGGACCAAAAATATTCCACTGCTTTAGAAGCCGAAAAAGCCACACTTTACAATAGCTCAATGGGGTGGGCTCTACGCAATTTCAACCTGCTGGAAGGTGGGGGGGCCAACAAAATGTTGACCCCTCTCACAGGGGGGAACAGAAAAATTTCCAACTAGCTCATGCCAAAATCCACCAATCCCCCCTGTTCTTAAAAATTGCCACTCCCTTAGGACCCTTTCCAACAGCAGCCCTTCTAGCTATATATCTTTCTATAGCTGAACTATGACCTTCAGGGGATGTCCTGGCCTACTATACAATACTGTGGGTGGGAACCTACTTTAACCATTTACCGGCTGCAAAGTGCTTTATTGGGCCATGCCTGAATGTCATTATGAACACAAAAATTACTGTCATATCTGGTTAGGAAATGAGAAAGTTTATCGACCCAAATCAGTATGATGTGAGAATGCGACCCTAGTTAATGATGACTGCAGCAGTCTAATTTCTTGCATTGAAGGACTATGCAGGGTTATATCGGTCACAGTCTGTGTGGAACCTCCTTTTACAGGTGTCCATTGTGACAAGCCTTCCTGAGAACGTCGAAGGCATCCTGTAGAAACTAGGGATTTGGGGATGTCTGTCAGTTGTACCAGCTGAGAGAGATATTCTGAGAATCCAAAATTGTTCAGCTATCTTCTATTGGACATTTTTCCAAGAAATAATGAAGGTGGGTAGGGCATGGGGTGTATGGAAAACGATTGAAAGTGTCCATGGAAATAGACTGGATGTGGATTGTCATAACAGGCCGTGCACGTATATTTCAATTCAATCACAAAGTTTGGGTGCAGGAAACTTCACTATGTTTGATGTCAATCTTGGTTCCTAGATTGAAGAGGAACTCATTAGAATATTTTGACACTTACATCATTGACCCAAGCATTCAATTAATGATTTCAGTTCACCTATAACATTAGCGCTTATTTAACATTTCAAGAGTCTTGTAATACAAGTGCTCATATAAAACTGAGACTCTTTTCAAACTAGCATTATATAGCCACAGAGGGTGAGGGTCAACCCTGCGAGGAGAACATTACAAGGCTCGTACCACACTCTACCAGTCTATAGGAAAACCTGCCGGACACCGGCTATAGCTGGCAAAAAGGATGCCGGTCTGGCAAAAAGATGGCTACTGCGGGCCTAAATGAGTGGCTGTATTGTAGAGTTTCTTGCCTGTGTGCCATTTTTTACGGCTTGTAAATCGGACCATTATTAAGGTTTCTACAGCTTAAAATAGGTAGCTTGACTATTTTCTGTAATATTTCTCAGTAATGTACATATTAAGATAGTTAATATAATTGTAACATATAGTCAGTGTCAGTACAAACACTTGCTTTATTATTATTTATGAATAGCAAGGTTGTCCGGGCCTGCAAAAATTGAGCTGGGCCTGCAAAGAAAAAAAAACGCATGACCGAATGTCCTGTATGGTCAAAAAGTTTTTGTATAGACTCCTCTACTGTATAGCAACAGTACGGTACTCTGTATCATGTAGCAAAGCTGGGCAGTTAAGACCAGCAACGCTTTGGTACAATATGGCTACAAAAGGACACACAATCTGCAGGATTATATTTCATGACTGTAAAAGCAAAATATGTCTTTGCCTGGTGATAAGTGCCACCAACGTATTTGTGATTTATTTGTATGCTCCCTAAAGAAAGGCTGCAGCATATGCTCGTATTTGGTACAGAGATTGCCAATTTGTATTACTACACAATGTGGCATCTGCCTTATCTTTTTATTGCTGACTGTATCACCAACAGGCCATGACTCTCTTTTATGAATATTATATTCAGCTTCAGAGCAGCAGAGCTATTATAAATCTTGATTCACAGTGTACATGTGTTCATGTACACTATGTAGGTAGCAGGACGTAGACAATGATATTCTTGCATGCATAGAATATGCAGTAATGAAAGGCTGCATCAAAGTTATTTGTATACTGAATGACAATTAATCGGCTTTATAAGGGCTTGTTACACTAGCGTCATCTACCATGCGTCATCTGCCACAGAACATTCTGTGTGGCAGATGCAGCCTGCATAATAGGACTTCATCTTGCTTTGGACTTGCATCACAGCATGCCGCAGCAAAAGCTACCAGTGTTAGCTTTCCTGCGGCAAGCTAAGTGGCCCCTTGTCATATTTTTATGACATGCTGATAAGAAACAAGTGTTTATTTTTGAGTGACCTTCCTAGTTCTGCAGAGAAAGATTTGCAAAAATTCCATTATCCACAAAAGAGAAAAACTTACATCATACCCCATACAAATACCATTTATGTCAATCAATGCATATTGCAGGATTAATTTCTTCACTGTTTGCAAAGTTACTATTTAATTAAAACTGCACACCTAGAAAAAGGCATCTGCACTGATAAGCTAAATGCTCCGGGCCTTAGTCTGTTGTGGCTATCCCAGGTTAGCCATATGAATAATGGTCAGAATAACTTGCTACCAGAATAACAAAACTGAATGATTACTAGATTAATCACTTTTTACTAAATTTTGAAGTTTACAGATTATCTGTGTGCTGCCATCTACCACCATTTAATGCACTGTTTATGGGTGCTTTCAGTTTACACTTATGGTTCCTTTACTGGTGACACTGGGAGTTCATGTGTGACATAGTAATCCTAATCCACGCCCAATAATATCACGTACCCTTCTTGAGCCATCAAAATTTCATCAAAATATCAGTTCATGAGGAATACCTAATTAAGATATTGGAAAAGAATGTTTAACTTATCAGACATGTCTGATACTGATATGGCCAAGGCAGACCTGCATTTATTATTTATCACTGACTAAGCTCATTCGCCAGACATGTGAAATTCATGTAATGTACCCGGAACATCAGGAATAGGTGCTGAGGAAACTAATCTTCTCAGACCTCCACTGACAGCTGATGCTATAGCCAAAAAGAAGGTGTGTTTCAGGAAACATGGTCCAAAGAATTAGGGCAAGTAGGTCAGATTTCAGTTTTTTGTGGCATGGATGCTCTTGCAAAAAAAAAGATTTAAGAAATTGCCCAAAATTGGAAAGAAATGCTAGGGTCGGCCCTTTTCTTAAACTATACCTGAAACACACCTTTTATTTATTTGGCCTATACTGATGGAAGCTACCCTGAACTTTCCCTTAGTTGTGTAGGCTAAAAGAAGCGGAGAGCCTGAATAACTTTCATCACTTTAAGGATGGGATAATTCCCCAAAGCACCATTGTTGATGCACTGGTGCAGCGCTGGAGGGTAGCCCTATGTATTTGCTTAATATGAAGCCTGTGGGAGTGGTAGGGCTGCTGTTGTATTTACTGCTTGTTCTATACCAAATTGACAGCACTGTTAATACAGATACGTAGCTCAAACGTAATCTTTGTTTATTTGGTGTATGAACTATGTAATTTTGCAAAGTTCATGAATGTCTAAACCTGAAGGCTTAGATATGTTCAATAGATGCTTAAATATGATTTATCTTCTTAACATCATTCAGATGTAAATAACACGTAACCTAACATAAAAACCTATATAGAAAAGTACAATGAACACATAGATCTGTTTCATTGAGGATATTGCAATGAGTTTACATCTAGAAAAAAATGATTCTTACAAAATAAACACTATAATCGGAATCTTACTTCATTAGCCAGATAGATAGCCAATCAATAAACTGCACCAATGCACATGCTTTGTACAACCCTTCAATCTTCTATCTATTCTGTATGAATATTCAATGCCATGTGGCTGATTTGCATAATATCTAAATGATATTCCCCTGACGAGTTGGCATGATGCAAAGGATACTGCATGACAACAGACCGAACTTCAACATATCAAGTAGTCACAAGATCTGCCAACACTATGGAATTACTGTACCCCAATTATGATAAAACTAGGTCCAGGAGAAGTCCCCTTTACAGAGGGATTGAACTCTGGAATGAGCTGAGTCCAGAATGTAGGCTCAATAAGTGCAAGGACGAGTTTAAAAGGAGAGCTTTGGCTTACCTGATAGCTCGGTATATGGCCAGGTGGTACCCTGGCGTAACCCACCCTGCTTAGTGAAGCCTGTGGTGTTATGCCTTACCCTATGCAAGGACACATTTGTTATGTCCAAGCAGGTGGCCCCTTATCACAGCTATACTCTGATATACCGCACCGACCTCAGATATAGATATACTGCGGATCATTTGTACATACCATTTACCTGTTTACCATTTATTACTTACTCATACCCTTGCTATACTGACTCTGTACTACTATACATATCATACTTAACTTTTTTGACTACCACAGAGACACTTACTGTTGTAATACATTGAAATGTTAATAATAATGCCAACAATACTGTTAACTCTATCACTACTACTATTCACTTATACTATACTCAATAGATTACTAGAAATGAGGAAGCGCCGGATAGGTACTCAGTGGAAATTTACCACAGACCCTATCCTGTGCCATTTGATGATGTATTTGTATTTTCGAAGATGACCTGGTCAAATAAATACATATATAAACTCAAACTCAAGTGAAACAAGACGTGGGTCTGAAGGTAAAATACCTTTCCTAGTTCCATTGATTGAATAGGTTACGACCCAAGCGCTTCTAGGAAAGTGAAATTGTGCAGTGTAATACAAAATTCCAATGGGCAGGCCCAAATTGATAGTGAACACTTATGTGGCTTGTTGGGAAGTTGAGTAGGGAATGCTAATTAATTCCCCAACATGGAAACCACAAGTGACACTGAAAGATACCATAGGACTATACTAGGCCATGACAGAGCTGTCAGACACACTGTATTACACCTAAAGCTACTATATCAGCTAATTTTAGGTAATTCTTTTCATTTTATGTTGATTACATGCTCCATAAAATTGCAACATAGTATTTAAAGTTTGGAGGCACTAATTCATTATTTAACTTGATGAAAATACAATCTAGTTTTCTGAGGAGGGGGGGGGGCACATTGCGATGTCTGAAATCACCAAGGGAGACCCATTGTCATGGGAAGGACAGACTATTAATGTATGCCAATTGTCTTTTGCTGAATTAGCCTAATCCTTTTGAAATCCACTGCAGTAAACCTTTCAAAATCATAATATTTTTTTGAGTAGTTCCGGAAAAAAAGCAACAACAGATCTTGACAGTTATGTTTTTGCTGGGCCACCACAAAGCAGTTATAAACATGTCATGAGAGTCTCAATCAGTGGTTAAATCATCTTTAGGCACTAAGAAATTGGAAGGTGCAATTTTCAGAATTTCAAATTAAGGCTGTCCAAGTAAAAACGGCTGTGGAAGCAAGGTTGTGAAGAAGATTTCACAAGAAGTGGGAATTGTTCATCTTATATAAGCGCTCCACTCTCAAATTGAAATTTGACAGGTGAGAATTGGGCATTGTTGAACCTAAAAAGTACACCTAAAAGACAACCAAAGGAATTCCTAGCCCAAGTCAGTGAAATCATGCTCAATTATGCCTCATCCTTATTTTGTTGATTTTTCTAATTCGATTTGGTATGATCCTCTGTTGGTGAAATTTCATGTCAAATTAGTAATTAGTATTGTTATCATTGCCAAATAAATTCGGATTTGACTCTCATTTCTGATTATAAAGTATCTTACCTATTTAGGGTTGTCTTTCTAAATGGATTCCAAATATTCAGTGCTGTAGTCCCGGTTAATAATGTATTGACGCAATATGCTGACTTGTAGAGAGCGTATCAACCCCATATGATTGGCATGCTATTTTTTGTTATGCACTTTACTTTAATACTCTGATGTCCATTGTAGTGGGTCTACGTTCCATTGATGCATTTAGCTTTATGGTGAGTTGCAACCAAAGCTGCAAAAATGCAACATGACAATGAAGGAGAAAAAAAACAAAACTATTAGCTAGCCTTGGAGGGATAAGGATAAATTTTTGCTGCCCCAGAAAATAAATTGGCGTGAAAACATGCCTTGATGAGACTAAATAGAGATACCAAGAAAAGGCAGACCAGCAGTGACAGATGATGGGGATAAAACCTACCTGTTGTTTCGATTCAAGGGGCATAGTGCTTTAATGCCTCATAATATGACAGTGGCGGATCCAGGATTGTCTAGAAGGGGGGGGCCCAAACCTGGCCAACCTGGAGTCACTATGTGTTTCCCGCGGGCAAAGCGCATCAGCTATACTAGGGGGGTTTTAGGGCATGCCCCCAAGAACAGACTTGAAATTGTGCATTCTCATGCATTTCAGGACACAATATTTTAAAACTCCTGCCCCCCCCCACCAGATCAGAAGCCCTTAGTCAGGCCCTATGAATAATACTCAAAAGTCTCTTTATCTCTTTCCCTCTTTTCTTCTCCTATCTTTTCTCTTCTTCCTCCTTTTTTAAAATTTTATTATTATTATTATTTTTTTTTGGGGGGGGGGGCCAAGGCCCGTCGGGCCACCCCCCTGGATCCGCCAATGATTAATTTGTGCATGCATGCAGGCATTGTGGGATTCTTTACTTAGGTGCTTTAATCCTATGAAGACGGCATGATGTATTAATGCATCATTTCCTTTGTCGTAATGATGCATGAATCAGAGCTGCATGAATGCTGACCCTATGGGGCTGAGACACTCCTGAAGGGTCGGCATTGTGTACCAATGCAGCACCAGTGAGTTAATAGTCAGGGGCTACATTGGTGCATCATGACGACAATATACGGTCCTAAATAACTTAATGCATTATGAAAACAAAAGCATAGCACATTTAAAACTGCTATACCGTCCTTGATTGGGTAAACACATTTTCCTGTCGGTCAAAGGTCTCATGGTACAAAAATGGATATATAATTTGCCTAATGTGTGATAGAACAATAGTTGCTTAAATTGCAGTCCTTGTAAGAAGCTCTATAGGGCTAAGATGATTCACAATGTCCGCCATGATGCACCAATGCAGTGCTGGCACCATTTCCACCAATGGGTAACAAGTTGTCAGCCTCCACGTGGCGTCCCTTAGGTCTCTATACAACAGCAGCTCTTATAGCTTTCTGTCTTTCTATAGCTGAACTATGACCTTCAGGGGATTTCCTGGCCAAGTATTCAGCACTGTGGATGGAACCTACTTTTAACCATTTAGAGGCTGCAAAGTGCTTTATTCCGCCATGTCATTCAATTCAATTCAATTTTGTATATTTGGATTGCAACAGGGGGACGCCAATGGTCTGAGTGGTCCCATTACAATATTACTGATATACTCCTTTGTCGTCAGATATCACAATTATCGTATGTAGTTGGTTTTAAGGTTTTCCATGACATGCAGGTACCAAATGTACTTTAAACAGGTGATTAGTCATGACTTATCTAGTTCTTTAATGTTAGTAGACATATAGCAGAATGCCTGAATGTCATTATGAATACATACCTTGTGGGAAGTGAAGAAGTCTGCATGGTTGCATTCCTGTATCATGCTGCCACTGCAGGGGTTTATCAACCCATATGGGTATGATGAGAGTATGCAGCCCTAGCGAATCATGATGGCAGCAGTCACATTACAGACATTGAAGGACTATACAGCCCTTAGAGGGTTATATCGGTTACAGTTCCCGCCAAAACCTCCTTTTACAGGTGTCCATTGTGGCTTCATGAGAATGTTGAAGACATCCTGTAGAAACTAGGGATGTGGGGATGTCTGTCAGTGTGTTGTACCAGATGGGTGAGATATTCTGAGACTCCCAAATCTTTCACCTATATATAACCATCAACTATGGACATCTTTCCGAGAAATTGGGAAGGTGGGGAGAGGATGAGGTGTAGGGAAAACTAATGAATGTCTCCATGGAAATATACTAGATGTGTTTGATGTCAATCTTGGTTCCTAGATTAAAAAGGAAATTCGATATTTTAACATTTACAGCAATGGCTCTTACAAGCTTTCAATTAACCCTTTGAGGACGGCCAATAATTGATACTCTTACCTGGGAGGGCGAGACATTTTGCAGGAGTTTTCCCTAAGGACGAGCCTATGCTAAATCCCATAGAGTCGATGCTCGCCCTGCCATGGCATCAACTATAGTCGATGCTTGCCCAACCATGGCATCAAATAGTTGATGCTCGCCCACATTGGCGCTTATTTTAGACAAGAAGATTCTGCTACAAGTGATTGACACTGAAGCTACATTTGCTGGAGACCTCCCATACATTTTGGTGAGGTAGGCACTTATTAAACATTTAACAAATTAAAAAGAAAAGATATGTGATCCTACTGGATTGATTCATTCCAAGAACCATACCCCAACACATATTTGAGACCAAACTTTTATCATAGAATCTTCAGTTAAATGCTTCAAGAGTGTCCTGTTTTAAAGCATAATATTTATATCACAATGGTGCATGAACAGTACGGAACTCATTGATTGATCGACAGAGGTTGACATTTGGATGTGGCAAGTGATATAAAATTGTGATAGAGAGGTTGAAGGTGACATTGGGAGTTCATGTGTGACATAGTAATTCTGATCCATGCCCAATATTACCACAACATCTCCCCTTTCTTGATTTGATGACATTTCATGGAATTGTTAGTCCATGTGGAATACCTAATTAAGATATTGGGAAAGAAAGTTTAACTAATCAGACATGTCTGATACTGATATGGCCAAGGCAGACCTTCTTTTATTATTTATCACTGACTAAGCTCATTTGCCAGACATTTGAAATTCATGTAATGTACCCTGAACATCAGGAATGATGGCTGAGGAAATTAATCATCTCAGACCTTTACTGACATCTGATGATATACTGATGGAAGCTAGCTTAGTGTAGGCTGTGGGAAGAAGGGGAAATAAACCTTCTTGGGTGGGGGGGGGGGGACCAACCAATTCCAAATCAACAAAATATTCTCACTCAGGATGTGTTTAAGATACACCCTTTGCCGTCATAATGCATGAATGCAGCCCTAGTGACCCGCCAATGCATCATATCTACCCCCATCAGGTTTATACAGGTAGACATGATGCACTGCTACTTGTTAGAGCTGCTAAATGCATCATGACGACAAAGAACATAGCACAATGCACTTTAACATAGACCTACAAAGTGTCTGATGATACTTGCCATTCCTAGTTATATTGATTGAATAAGTTACAACCCAGATCATTTATGGGAAAGTGAAAATGTGTAGTGTAATACACAATCTCAATGGACAGGATCAAATTGACAGTGGGCACTTATGTGGCTTGTTGGGAAGTTGAGTAGGGCATGATTATTCCCAAAACCAAAACCACAAGTGACAAAGAAGGATACCATAGGACTACATACCAGGCCATGCCAGAGCTGTCAGCCACACCCTATTATCCTTACAGTGGTATAATACTGCATTCACAAAGAATAACAGAAAGGGAGGAAGGGAAGTAACCAAAACCATGAGATCGAACACTCCACCTCACTAGCCTTGTCATTCTAGTCTGTAGAGGAGAGCAGGGGCACATTGCACTGTTTGGAATCCTTTGCTGTCATGGGAAGGACAGACAAGTTATCTGTGCCAATTGTCTTTTACTGAACTGGCCTGATCCTTTTGAAATCAACTGAAAAAAACGCAACAACAGAAAATCTTGACAGCTAGTTTTTCCTGGCCCACCACAGTGTGTTTGAGAACACGTCATAAGAGTCTCAATCAGTGGTTAAATGTTCTTCAAGCATTTAAGAAATTGGACGGCGCAATTTTCAGAATTTCAAATTAAGGCTGTCCAAGTAAAAAGGGCTGTGGAAAGGAGGTTGTGAAGAAGTTTGCGCAAGTAGTGGGAATTGTTCATCTTTTCACTCTCAAATTAAGATTTTGACAGGTGAGAATTAGGCATTGTTCAATATAAAAAGTACTCCTCAAGGACAACCAAAGGAATTCTGAGTCCAAATCAGCGAAATCATGCTCATTATGCCTCATCCTTATATTAATAATTTTCCTAATTTGATTTGTTATGAGCTTCTGTTGGTGAAATTTGATGTCTCACTTCTGATTATAAATACCTCTCTTTTTTTGGATTGATTTTCAAAGTGGATTTCAACAATGTAGTATTGGTTAGTATTGAAGTGATGCATGTATCGAACCTAATACTGTGCTTTGTTACAACTTTATACAAATTAACTTGACATTGATGTAAGGAAACATCATGTTGAGTTACTTACTATAGGTGCACGAATACATCATAAATGTAATGGGAAACACTATTTGAAACACCAGTTAGTCTCAAAGAGTTCAAGGCTAAATCTCAGCCACCCAAGAAAAGAAACCGGCAAGAAAACATGCTTTGATGAGACTGAATGGAGGTTAAAGAAAGAGAAGACCAGGAGTGACAGATGATGTGGCCAAAACCCACCTGTCGTTGACTGGAAAACCAGTTGCCCAGTCAAGGGTTATAGTGTTTCAATGTGTCATAATGTGTGCATGCATGCAGGTATTAGGGACCTTTAGCAACCACGTAAAAGCTCATTAAATGCAGACCTATCCTTTCAGCACTACTACGTCTGCGATTTATCAGCTTTTACATGGTTTGCTAAAGGTCCCTACTGTGGGCTCCTTTACACAGCTGCTTTATTCCTTTATAGACGGGATAATCTATTAATGCATCATGCCATGATGCATTCATGCCACCCTGGTAAGTAACTCATCAGAGCTGCATTCATGCCGACCCTATGGGGTTGAGACACTCCCGAAGGTTGAGCATGGTGTACCAATGAAGCACCGGTGAGTTATTCTCAAGGGCTACATTGGTGTATAATGATGACAAATGTCATATTTAGCAAGATACAGTCCTAAAATACTTTATGCATTATAAAAGCAAAGGCATCGCCCAGTCAAATTGCAGTCCTTGTAAGAAGCTCTATAGGCCGAGTATCATTCACAATGCCCGGGCTGCCCTCACAAGGTGTCCCTTAGGGAATGATCATCTTTAAACAACAGGGGGATTTTGGACCCCTCTTGTGGGGGTACCAAAAATTTTGGACCCTTCTTGATGGGGGGACCAAAAATATTATAACGCTTTAGAAGCCATAAAGCCCACACTTTACAATAGCTCAATAGGATGGGCTGTGTGCAATGTCAACCTGCCTGGAGGGAGGACCAAAAAAATGTTGACCCCTCTCGCAGGGAGAGGGGGACAGAAAAATTCCAACCAGCTCATGTAAAAATCCACCAATACCCCCTGTTGTTAAGAAATGACCACTCCCTAAGGTCCCTTTCTAACAGCAGCCCTTTTAGCTATCTGTCTGTCTATAGGTGAACTATGACCTTCAGGGGATTTCCTGGCCTACTATACAACACTGTAGGTGGGAACCTCCTTTTTACCATTTATTGGCTGCAAAGTGCTTCAATGTGCCACGCCTGAATGTCGTTATGAACACAATGTTGTATCAGCTAGGTGAGATATTCTGAGAATCCCAAATCTTATAGCTATATACAACCATCTTCTATAGGAGATTTTTCCGAGAAATCATAAAGGTGGGATGGGGATGGGGTGTGTGGAAAACTAATGAAAGTGTCCATGGAAATAGACCATCACTTTAAAGCGACAGTATGGTACTTATTGAAGGCACTCTGCATAATTCAGGAAAGCTGGTCATTTTAGACCAGAAACACTTTGCTACAATGTTCACGAGGAGAGTTGTTTCCCGATGGACCGCTGCAGGATTATATATCATGACTTTAAGAGGAAAATATTGCTTTGCCTGGTGACAAGTGGCACCAACATATCTTCATGATTTATTTGTATGCTCCCTAAAGAAAGGGCTGCAGTGTATACTGATATTTGACACAGGGATTGCCAATTTATATGACTACACGACACAGCATCTGCTTCATCCTTTTATTGCCAGCTGTATAACAAACAGACTACAGCTCTGTCTAGTATCAATATTATATTCAGCTTCAGAGCAGCAGAGCTATCAATCTGGATTCACAGTGTACCACACAGAAAGAAGAAAGAGTCTCAAAAGGGAGTCCACGTTGCTTCCAGAATGACTCCCCTGTTTAGGGGAGTCCAGATCGCCTAAGGGAGCCTAGGTGACTCTCTGGCTGACCTTAGGGAGTCACCTGGGGAAGTCATATGACCCTGAGAGCTATATGACTCCCCCAGGCGACTTCCTTAGGTAGCTAGAGATCCACCTAGGCTCCCTTATGCGACCATGACTCCCCTGCAGAGGGCAGTCATTCTGGAGGCAACCTGGACTCCCTTTTGATAGTAGGGTCTGTTAAGGTTGATTTTGGGCCAAAGTGGAACCGGCTGGACAAAACTCTGAAATTTTGGCTACTGGTTCCTTTTGACCCACTTTTTCAATCTGGACGGGGTGCCAAGGTGAATTTTCATTGGAACCCCCTGAAATCCAAGATGGCCGCCATATTTGGAACATTTTTCAATATTCTGCTATAAAATCCTTGTTTATTGACCAAAATAGTTGTGTAATAGCTCAAAATGACCGTATGGATGAAGGCTACCAAGTAAAGTATTGTTTGGTATGATCTGGCTAATACGGTAACCATGGCAACCAAATAAATGTAAAAAAAAGACATGTTTTTCATATAATTCTGCGATAAGATTCTTTTCTATTAACCAATAAAGTTGTGTAATAGCTCAAAATGACCGTATGGGTGGTGGTTAACAAATAGACTACTTTTTGCTAAGATTCACTAACATGGTAACCATGGCAACCAGATAATTGTAAAAAATGACACATTTTTCATATAATTCTGCTATAAAATCCTTGTTTATTAGCCGAAATAGTTGTGTTATAGCTCAAAATGATTGTATGGGTGGTGGCTAACAAATAGATCCCTTTTTGCTAGGATTCACCTAATATAGTAACCATGGCAACCAGATAGTTGTAAAAAATGACACATTTTTCATATAATTCTGCTATAAAATCCTTGTTTATTAACCAAAATAGTGACCGCAAAGTGGACTTGATCTGTTGAACTAACAAAAGGGCTTAGTAGGAGGAGGTATGGGCACAGCTATCTTGGAGAGAGAATCTACCTTATCACTCAATCTGACTCTTGTGAGCAACCCCCAGTCTTGCTTGCCCAGTGCAGTGAGTCGAACTTGCCTGAGCAAAGGTCTGTTAGAGGGGCCTTTTTTAATAACCTCCAGAAAGTCAGAGTGAATCACAGTGGAAAGGCTAAAAGCCCCATTACATTTTCATAGGGATAGGACTCAATGAACATAGGTATCTCCTCTTCTGCTAAAGTCCCTCAGCTTTCTTGAATTCCCTAACCACTTTGTTTATGAATGGAGAGGTCTCCTAGGGCTGTGGAGGGTATGACAAGCCTAATGGGTAAAGTTCCATTATATCCAGTATATGGGCTCTATATTCCATATTCTCCTACCTCAGAGCACCGGTATTCTGTTTTGAACCCAGGAGCATAAAACATCTGGCCTAACAGGTCAGCCATTGGGGCAGACCAATGTAAAGGAGTTCACAAGAACTACTGGTTTGTTAACTAATGTTTAATCCATGAAAAAAGCAAATCTAAAAGGTATCCCAGCATTTTGGTAAATGAAATGCACCACCTCTTTATCCACAGCCTGAGCTGGTAACCACCATACTAGTTACCAAGGCCTGTCTGTCAGGTGCCTAAGCAGATATCCTATTTACAGGGATTTTGACAGGAATCCTTTCAATTGGACAATGACACATTCCTTAGCAAGAACAATGTGCCATTTTGAGAGTGAATGGCCATGCTTAATGAAACAAGGCATCTGGAAACCCCAGATAGCAAAGAAATGAGATCTGGAAGTGAACATCTTTAGGTAAAAAGCAAGGCAAGGGGGGAGGGGTGATTGAGAGTGATATTAGTATGATGGAGTCTTAGGGCCACAGGCAGTAAAATTATGAGATTTTAACTTTAAATATTTGGGGCAAACATACATGAGGTGTGTTTGGACTGAAGGGGACATGAGAGGGGGTAGGGTAGGCTAGGGGGGTAGAGATTTGAGAGGAGGTGGGAGGAGGCAGAGATGGTTGGAGAGAGGATGGGGCAGGGATTGAGATTGAAGGTAAGATTAGGAGGGCAGATATTTTAGGGTTATCCATCCTTTGTATTAAATGGGGGAGAGGTATAGCATACCCCTCCTTTGGTAAGAAAGAAGCAGTATCTGGTACCTACACTATGTCACCAAAGAAGGGGTATACCTAAGCCATGATTCCTGTACAAAACAGGGGTATCACTAACCAATACTATGTGCACAAAGCAGTGGTTATAGCCATTTCTTAGTGTGAGTATCCTAACCCATGATTTCTGTAAAAGGAGGGGTGATTCAAAAGGATGGGTAAAGGTCTGCACTTACCCACCCTTGGCGACCAATTGTTAGTGCCCCATACCTGCCCTTAGTAACTGTATACCAATCCTTAGTGCTTAATACCCATCCTTAGTGACCCTATGTATTGTTAGTCTCTGATAGCAATCCTAAGTGATCTCATGTCCATCCTAAGTCCCTCATACTCATCCCAAGTTCATCATTTCTGTCCTAAGTGACCTCATACCCATCCTAAGGGACGTCCTACCCATCCTAAGGAACCCAATACTGACCTAAATGCCCCTATAAAAGGAATAGGCAGGAGGATAGGCAAGAAGAGGGATGGGGAGGGATGATAGGCAGAGGGAGAAATGATTTGGCAATAGGCAGGGAAGGGAGAGGTTAGGGGCTTGGCTAGGCAGAGAGGAATAAGTAGGCAAATAGTTATGTGAGGGAGAGGGATGCAGAGAGAGAGGGGGAAAGGGTAAAATAAATGTGAAGGGATATGTACGCAATTAGACAGGGATAAGAAGAGGGACAGGGAGAGGCTGGGGGACATATTGGTAATGCGATTAGGTGGGAAGTGAGCAGCACACATAGATGGCAGGATAGGCAGGGGATAGGAGAGAAAGAATGGGGTGACAAAGGCACTGAGGGTGGGGGGAGGGCACAGAGGTTAGAGGGAGGACACAGAGGGCAGGATGAGGACACAGAGCACAGGGGGAGGATGGCACATAGGGCAAGGGGAGGACACAGAGGGCAAGGGGGGACACAGAGGGCAGGGAGAGGGCACAGAGGTCAGAGAGAGGACACAGAGGGTAGGGGGAGGAGGACACAGAGGGCAGGTTGAGGACACAGGGGGAGGAGGACACAGAGCACAGGGGGAGGAGGACACATAGGGCAAGGGGATAGGACTCCCTTTTGACGCTGTTTCTATTCTCAGTGCATATTTGACGCAATAAGCACCCTCAAAATGTAAACCTGAATGCAATATCTCACCTGGGACTCTACAATGGCAGGAAAAAACAGTTTCTAGCAAACTGGTTAATAAAATGTCTCAAAATAGCCTGTATTCGATTACTCATTATGTAAAGGGTAAGATGAAATATCCCACTGTAGTTTTGGCTAGACGGCAATGTGTAGGGGCTAAGTAAAAAGATAGTTCATAATATGCGAGTAGAAATAGGATGAAGTTGTAAAAGAAAGCTTGGTAATAATCAAGTAGATTCATGCTGAGCTTGCAAAAAGTTGATGCCCTCAGATTCCCACATCTTTTTCGTTTCACTTTACTTATAAGTTAGGATGTTTTCCGAGCATTTTCAATATGGATGAACAAATTGAGAATGGAGAAGTTTTTAGTTTTCTTCTTTGTTCTTATTCGTGCATGTAAAGCATCCAAATCCTGGCGAACTGTTCACTGTGCTTTAACCTTTTACTGACTTCATGTAGTAGGCAATTGTTAAGTCACGATGCATTGATAACTCAGCACCATATTATCGGGCTATTATGTGCCCATACATGGGTAAAATTTGACACGATTGACACAGCGGTTTTAAAATAAAGATAGAATAACAGTTCACAGGCACATAAATTTAAAGGATTAAATTTGACAACACATAAAACTGAAAGATAAGACACACCACACAGGCAAGAAGGTGTGAGCTGTATACTCTCACACCTCGTCCAAGCAGCATTCTCACACCTGCAGTAGGTGTGAGAATGCTATGCCTGGGGGCAGTGGCAGGAGGTGGGGGAAGTATGTGGAGTCACGTTTTGTCCACAGGCCACAAAGTGTCAAGGAAAAGGAAGGAAAGACACAACTTGGTGCTGTTAAAATGAATTGTGTTTTCACTTGGAGTATAATTTCTTTGCTCTATGGATGTGTTCACCATACAAGCAACTTTAAGACCCACCTAGACAAGAAATATCAGTTACAGTTTATTATGGTATAATTGTAGGCTACATCCTATTCTATTATGTGCTATGTAACACCAGGCTGGGAGATTCAGTCAACTAATAATAGCTATGTTAATGAACTTACTAGAACTAATAATAAACCTTGCAAATTTCTTGTCTGAAGAAATAAATTAAGTTTCTACAAAGAGTTTGATGATGGGTGTGAACACGATGTAGCATGTGGACAAAACGTGACTCCACAAGTAGGTATAATATATTTGTGTTTCTACAAGGGTGAAAATCAACACGGGCAACACAGCTCTTTTAAAAAGCGACACAACGACGTAGCCATTATTTGCAAAAAATTGACATGGCGACATGGTCAGAAATGTAGGTACCCATGTAGAGGCACTTTTATCTTATAGAATACTTTCCCTCCAGACTCACAGAGGAAATTTTAATCGCCATGAATATAAAGAAGTGGCGCAAAATCTATAAGATACCTGTCTTAAATGAAGTAACTGTGTAGCCCAAAAAGATGGAATGCAAAAAGATGGAACTCTACAGGCTGACTTATACAACCTGTTATTCCTCGTCCCGTTGCATTGCTCATATCTAGGTGAACCTGTATGAAGTGATTCTGGATTCCTACTATCATGTTGATAGAACGTAGTTGAGGCAATTTCATGGGCATGATACACTAATGCAGCGCTAACGAGCCACTTGCTGCATTGGTGTATCATGATGACAAAACAAGGTGAAATCTCAGAAATTTGAGGTATCATGCCACTCTTAAAGGGTTAACCTTGTTTTATCTGTCACTAATCATGATTTTTGTTGCTCTGTTTTAGGTGAGTACCTCTTGTTTCTCTGCACTCCTCCTTGGTACGGTAAGTTATTGAACGATATTTTAGACATTTATCTCGGCCATGCTTACCCAGCATTACCATTCTGAAACTCAAAATGTCTAAGCAGTTCCTCTATCAAACTAGATGTTATTGTGATATACTATTTCGAATAATTTTGAACAGTAAATACAAGGGGAGAGCATAGCAATATATGCCAGCCAAGAAAAAAAAATTGACTTCCATGCTAAGGCAATAGGACATTTGTATGTGTCTTAATACCCTCTTGCAAAATATATATATATAGATCATGAATAGTCCAAGAAGAAACTGCATGAATTATTTTTTCTCTTATACATCCACCGGCATGCAAACGAAGCATCAGCCAAACGCTGACTTGCATTTAATACCCTGACACAAAGCTTCTGCCACAAAGTCCTATGTTATAACATTTGACTACGCTTGTAACTTTGCGTTATAGCATAAAAATGTCAAATGCATGTTCCTGCATCCTACAACTACCTAGGGAGGCCCTGAACAAGCATATTCACTACAGTTAGATCTCACCACCATGTCTTTAGTAATCCTGCCAAGCGGAGCAGAGTGAAATGTCAGGTCGATGGCGAAAGTGTTGTATGTTTTTCATACCCACATCCGCACGATGCAATGCTTTTTTAGAATGCATCAACAATGCCTCTCCTTAGGTCAGATACCTTTCGTCACTGGAAAGGTCATAGTATTCCATTTTTGAGTTCAGAAATATTTCTGCAAAAAAAAGGTATTTTCTGATAGAATGCCATTGCATATATAGTAGAAATATTCATTGTCATGGGACATCATTTTATTTTCACTCTAAAATGATGAGTTCACATTGACATTTATTCATGGGACTTGCATCTTTGAAACTCGATCTAAATGCTCTTTATACTGGTGGTCCCTGTAGTAGCTGTGTGCTGGCTGTAAGGGGAATTCTACGTCTGAATATAAGTTCACGATATTGATCTGAACATATTCTTATACATGCAGGTACTTTAACCTTAAAGGTAATGCTTTAGTCTGATATACCCTTTGCTGTTATAATACATGCATGCTTTCCAGGTAAGTCTACTTGATAAAGAGAGTAAGAGACAGACAAACAGACAGACAGAAAGACAGACAGACATACAGAGGGACAGGTATAGACCCAGAGACAGTGTGAGAGAGGAAGGCCGGCAGAACAAGAGCACCAGCAGCGACGAGAAGGAGCAAGTAGTCATGAAGAGAGGAGGGAGGATCGAAGAGGCAGTGAGGGAGCTAGGTTATCATCAATCAGCTTGTCTATAGTACCAGCATAACTCATAAATCATAGATGTGTTTGAAGGTGAATCCCCTGGAATGAAAGCAATACACTTACATGTGTAATTCAAGTGCAATTTGTATATGTGACGTATACCACACTCTGGGTATAAGTATATATTAGGCGCCAATCTAGAGCTGTTATCCGGTGGTGTATACTGTATTCGATATAAGAAGCGCACACTCCCTAATAAGCGCACACCCCCCGTTTTTGGCCGATTTTAATACTATAAAATACCAAGAATATCAAAATTGTTGACCCCAATTAAACTCTTAACTACTAAAAGGTGTCGATAATATTTTTCTATGGGATGCAAAACCCAATCAGGGCCAGAATGATGCCTGAATGTATGTATAGTCCTAGAAGGGGATTACTCACTAGGGCTGCATCCGGGTATCATACTGATATAATAGCTGCATGTGTATTTATTGGGAAAAGAGGCCAGGTGTCCAATTGTGACAAATACGATTAGCATAGTGCAGGGAGATCTTTTCAGTTTTTTCAGTGTCAATGAACATGCCCTTGAATAGTTTTCCCTCGGTTAAATCTAGGAATTAGTAATGCAAGTATGATGTCCAGCAAAGAATTGTCTGTACATGGCCTGCGGTTGGCAGGCAGTTTGTGCACATCTCTACAGGAATGATACCAGCGGTCCTAATTCAGGTAGCATATTCATAAGCCACAATAATGAAGACAAACTGGCAGCAAACGAGAAAATGTGGGTGGGGCCGTGCGATATACAATATGATATAGGTTAGTTGACACGTAATGCCTTTATTTATCCTAAATAGTGATAATGAAGTTTGCAGTTTGGTTATAAACAGGTTAATAGCAAAAAAACTGTCTCTTGACCATTGGCAACATGCACAATTATGTTGCCGATGGCCAAGAGACATTTTTTCTACTATCAACCTGTTATCTACCAAACTTCAAACTTCATTTTCGCCATTTAGGATAAATACAGACATTATATGTCAACTAACCTATATCATACTGTAGATAGCTGGGAAATAGAATAAAGTATGGACATCCACCCTACTTTGCCAACCCAGATTCTTGGTCTGGTAGACATTTCTTTGTCCTTTGCAAGTTAAGCGGTCACCTTGATGTCACGCCCGAGGTGTCGATGAAAGACACCCATTGCAGGTAGTTATCCTAATTACTCGGACAATTGTGTATAATTAGGTCAATAAGTAATAACTACCCTCACCATACATTTATGGTAACAATATACCTGGTAGGTATGGATCCAGTTTTTCAATGTATCAATATACATCATTAGGGCCTGGAGGTTATGACCCTTTAACCCTTTGAGGATGGTATCATACCTTAACGCATCATGCCTTGGTCGTCATGATGCATGAATGCAGCCCTGGCAAGTAACTCGCCAGGGCTACATTTATGCATCATGCCGACCCTACAGGGTTGAGACACTCCCGGAGGGTTGGCATGATGTACCAATGCTGCACCGGTCCAAATTACGTAGCGGTAACCGGTCCAAATTATGTATGGTTCTCTCACTAACTCTTATCCTTAAAGGGGTCAGTGGTATTCTAGTCAACTGTCTGCCATGCCTGTGTCCTTGCTTGGACTTTGTTCAGCCGTTCAGTCTGAATACGACCTGTTATGTATACTATTGGCTAATGCAGCAAGAAAGGGTGACTTTACTTCAGTTTTAGTAGAATGCTCATAGCATTGTCTGTAATGGCTATGTTTGCAAACAGCTCACATCTTTGGATTCACAGGACAATTGTGGACAGATGAGGAGAAAGGGCCTTCCGAGGTGAATGTATCTTTTAAAACTGAAGTCATACGCTTTCAAAAGAGGTATCATAGATGGAGATATCCCTTCTAATTTTTGAGAAATTGCTTCATGAATATGAGATGGTGATACCCTTGCCAAACAGCCAATAGGCGCTATATAGTTGTTTTGTTTTAATTGTATTCCTATATCTAATTATCATGATTTTGCCAAATTTTACGTATTACCTAACCACTACTTCTCATATCTTTCTATCATAAATCTTGATAAGATAATGATTCTGTTTTTAGTGTGGTAATCCCTATGAATTTCTCTATTGATTGGAAATATTATTTTTCTATTCGGAATGAAATTGTGGTTGCCATGGCAACATATTTAGGCAGAATGCCTTATTTAGACCTCCTATTGGCTTCAAAACGATGGTCAGTTGTAGTGACACTGAGAGAGCACCTACACTGGGTACCTGAGCCTACATTCAGGCCACATGTCCCTGTCTGTAACCTTGCCCGGAAGTTCAGTCTAACTACAACCTGTTGTTTAGAGTGACATTGACAGAGCACCGACACTGGCTACCTGCTCCGCATACAAAGTAGCACAGGCGACCTGGGCAGGAACTGCTGAATACTGGAGTAAAGGTCCTGGCAGTTTATGGATGTGTCTCATGAGATCGGCCCATTGTTGTCGTCTATGACTGGGTGCAATCTATTACCAGGTGCAATCTATGACCAGCTTGGGAAAAAAAGGTTACATCTGCCCTAAATAAACTGTTGTCTTTCAGGCCAGTCATAGATTGCACTTGGTCATAGATTGCATCCAGTTATAGCTTGCACCCGGTCATAGGCAAAAACATTGGCCAATGTTCGTGAGACACAGCCACATATCCGCTATGGATAATATGGTTCTATGATCACAAGAGCCCTAGAAATAAAATACTCTCTTGATCAGAATAATTGTCTTTCATCCCAGTGTCATCAAATTCATATTATTTCATAAAGTTGCATTTCACGATGAAATTTAAAGATATTGCTGAGAAACTAGCGGCGGGAAACTTTAAAAACTGACTAAATACATTATGTGGACGTTTTCAGAATCTGTAGACTCACCTCGGTGTGTGTTGTTTAAGGACTAATTTTTGAAAGAAGTAAAATATGTATTCCATACCTCTGCATTCATAATTAACCTACCATGGATCCAGTTGAGTGGCAATATGATGGTAGTTTAGTTCTCCGGCTCTTCTAATGATCTCTGTTGCGGCCTCACTCCCTGGGAGGCCCCACGGTTCCACAACAAATTTACATTGGTGGATAATTGGAGAATAATTGGCCCCAGAGAATTTGGGGGAGGAAATAGGCTATAGTTGCTTGGTTAAGTAACCGGATGCTAATAGTCCTCACTGTTACTGTATCCTGGTGCTATATGTAAGAAGTACTTATACATAAAACACTTCATACCCCTGTACCCCTGCCCCTTATTCAAGACTGGCGTATAAATTTATAGTCAAGACCGGAGAATCTGGCGAAGCCGCCAAAGAGAAAGTTAATTGATAAAACTGTAGGGGGTCATTAGGTGAGTGTAACATTCTCAACAGGGGAGCATCCCTAAATGTCTAGTGGTCAGCTTTATTACCTCCACCCCAAACACTAGGGTGTGCCCTTAAATTCTCAGAAGTGGTATATCAACATAACCTTAATCACATTTCAAAGGGTTTGTTAAACTAGTAATGTAAGATGGTATCTAATGGTAATAAGTTAACATCTATCAAGGGGCATTACAACCTCTCAGAGGAGAGTTTCGCCAAGTTCTCCAGTCTGGACTATAAACAAACCCTCGCTTGGACGAGCAATAACAGGAAATGAAACCTGTTTAAAGACAGTCAGGTGTCAAGCCGACGAGGGACCGGCTATCCTCGGCCAGCGGCCACTATTTTGATTAGTTTACAAGAGGATAAAATTTATCAACTCTCAATCTGGAAGATGCTAGACTGAAGAGTCGATACAAAATGACCACGGTATAGCCTAGACTCTAATTGACAGCAGTAGTATACCCTGGTGGGGCAATACGGAACCATTGCATCACCCCTCTCAGGACTGCATATCGCTATTATTGCCCAATGCCTCATGATGAATGCATTCAGCTGTGGTGAGTTTACTCTCCAGGGATACATGCATGCATCATGTTGACCCGACAGAGGTGTATCAACCCCAAATCATGATCCTTAACTGAAGCCGTAACTAGCTACTCACCAGGGCTGCATTCATGCATCACGACGACCAAGGGCATTAAAGCACAATGCGGCCATTACAGAGCTAAACCAGCACCTGACATAGTGCAGACATGAGTCTCCAGGGGCCGGCACCAGCAGAGGCAGTCTCCATGGTGACGTCTGTAACCATGGTTACGGACACATAGCTTCCTCCCCAGGGCCACGCACAGCGGTTCCGCCTCCCCTTATTGAGTCTTAATGATACAATCTAACGATAAGAAGCTGTTAGCGCATGTGTAGAATTGGTGTTACGCATGTGGATCTACGATGACTTATTACAGCTGTTGACACTTAAATGACTGCATAGTACTTAAATATACTATGTCCTGTTTTACCATGATGCATGGGTGCAGCCCTGGTGAGTAACTTGACTTGCTGGGGCTGTATTGGTGCATCATGACGATAAACATTTAGTGACATGTCCTTAAAGAGTGTTTAGCAGGTGAAGTCACCTTGACCTATCCCAGGAGTAAATCGTAAATGCAGCCATGGCGACCACTTATGAAGTACAATTTGCCTAAACTCAAGCACTCAGGTCAAATACAGCTAGCATAGGCTATAGATGTTGCCACAAAATTGTTTGATACAAATTTGCAGGTTGAGCACGGCGTGCTAAAATGTGTTTCTCTTTTGAGAGTGCATCAGTTTAGGCAAATTTGTAAATCTGTTAGGTTTACGCTAGATGAGAAAAAGTGGCCTAAGCCCAAAATTGGCAAAGGCTAAGGATGAGATGAGTGTACCAAGAAGCCAGACTACATATCCTACCTGCCCCCTGGATATGGCGTCAGGCTTGGCGATGGCTGGCGGCTTCAAAGCTAACGTCCATTACCACGACATGAAAGGCTGATTTAATAACGGCTCCCTTATAACTCCCTCTGTGCCATGCTAGGGCTGCACATGACAAGGAGAGAGCAGAGTCTAGGGGTAGATAAGGTTTTATCCACTGCTCATGGAAGTGTGCATTCTACAGGAGAGTGAGTAGTCAGAAGGTCTCTCAAAGATTCAAATCTGTAGCAGAGCCCTGTCACTCTCCTTGAGTGTGTATTCTACTGACGTAATTGGCGTTATACCACAGCGGGCACGGAGAACAAAGCATTTCACACCTCTAGTATACTGTATACAGCTAGTGGCATAAGATACATGTAGTTATAGAACTAGTACTAATCTGTAGGGGTATTCAGTGCAGGAGCCTATAAGGCCCCGTCACCTTATTTCGCGTACAGATTGGCACACATCCTATAACTACTATGTAATTCAATCGGTTGGCTGACATTTTCCATAAATTTAACTCTGACTTTGCAAAGGCTGATTTAGTAGATACATCCTATAGCAGATCCTTATAGGCCAATGCAGCAAGAAAGGGTGACTTTTCATATAAGTTATTGATATTTCTTTTGAATATTTCTGAAGTTTGCCTGACAAATATATAAACATAATCTCAAAATTCTGCATTCTGATATACACATTTTGAAAAGTAATTGTCTTGTGAATATCCTGATGTGACGGGTTTGCAATCATAGCTATTGCAGACAATGTTGAAAGGGTTCTGCTAAAACCAACGTAAACACAAATTTATTTTGACATAGGCAGGTGGCGCCGGCCCTTGCTTCAGAATAGAGATTGAGTGGGAGGTTACTGTAGACCCAAGCATCGAAAAAAGGATTACTTCAAGAAAAGCTAAAATTGTATTAATGTTGCTTTTGGCACAACGATTGTCGGGTAATATCTAAAATGATTCTACATGCAAACATCTCATATCAGGGGATTCCTAAGACAATTATCTCTAAGAGTATTTTTAGTCATTATAGTGCAAGAGATTGCAACAACAGAAGCGGCTTGAGTAAATGCCTGTGCACTTATGGAATTTACCACTGTATAAAATCCATTTATATAGTATAAGTAGATCTATCTCTGATGTAGATCTCTCAACAATGAGCCTTATCAGATTCATGCCTGAAGACATTGATACCCTAGGAGCCAGATAGTGCTTTAATTCAGTATGCTTCTTTTGGGCACCATAGACAATTCAAGCCCGGTTAACTAGCTCCCTAGTGCTGCATTCGAGCATCATTGAACATCTGTGACCTTGATACACTCCTGTAGGGTTGACATGATGCCTTGGTAGTTAGACTGAATTCATTCCTGGTACCATAAACCCCCGTGTATACGCCCCGGCTAGTATACGAGTCAGATTGCTGGTCGGCTTATACGATTGGCACAGAGTCTGGGAATGGCTCATACAGCAGTTTTTGCTCCTATAGCACAATACAAAAGTTACCATAAGCAGATTGCTGGTGTGGCTTAAAGGCTCAGCACAAAGTCGGGGTGCGGCTTATACACGAGTTAGGCTTATACGAGTAGTTTCATGGTAGACATGGCGCAGCATTCGTCCATCAAGGATTGAGGATATTAAAGCACTATGTAGCTATTAAAGGGTTGATGGCCGACCTCTCAGTACCCCTCCAGCAAGAGTTGGATCAAAGCAAGAGAACCACCACCTGGGCCTTATATATGGAAGGTGCACAGCCAAAAAAGATTTTCTCATTTCAAGAAAATAACATAAATAAACTCGCCTGGCGGACCGATGACTAGTTTTAGAGGAAAAAGGATTTCTTAAACCTAGTAATTTGTCCACCAGGCTAGTTTATTTATCTTATTTTCTTGAAATTAGAAAATTATTTTTGGCTGTGTGGAGGTTTACAGACAGTGTGTGGGTGGATGGAGTAAAGATGCCTAGTGGTGCTGCTGTTTTTCTACCTCTATAAGTCTTCAGCATGTTTTTATTTCTCTAATCAGCGGGGAATAGATTCCTCTGTGCGGGAATTAAGAACCTCCTGAAGGTAATTAGAGTGTTAAATATCGAATGTGTCCCTTAGGGAGGAGACAGATGTCTTTACCATGGGTTACGGATATATCATTCATTGATTGTATTTGTTCTACTGTCTACACAATGCAGTGGAGCTCTCAAAAAATGTCTCAACAGGTTGTATGTTTATTCAGAGAGTGGTCATTCCTTAACAACAGGGGAGTTGGCGGGTTTTTGGGGCCCAAAAAGAGTTGATTCCTCTTGAAAGGCAGACCAAAAGGATGCAATGATTAGCGCTAAGATATTGACGTGTTAAGCAAATTGGTTATAGATATAACATAAAGATATGTGAGGTATTTTGGCTTAGAGAAATATGTGCATACTGTAAATGAGGGCTAGGATAGAGAGACATAATGCACTATTTGGATGTCTTGTATTCACAACTGTCTACATAAGCTGATAGTATGAGGATATATATTTTATTTAAAGCATCTTCTGTCGGGCAGAGACAGGAGAAACACATATATATGTGCATATCAGAATCCTTCGTAAGCAGATTTCTCATCCGTAGAGCCATGTTTTAGCTGAGGAAGGCGTCTCTGTGGGCTTACATTATTTGTGAAGCAAAGCGTGCCGTCTGCTACATCAGTGAATGGCTCGTAGATGTCAGCTTTCATACATATATAAGTAACGTCATTTCTCCCATTGTCAGTAGCCTTTGCTGTGGGTAGGTGTTATCAAAGCGTGGCATATGGGTAAGGCCAAAAAGAAGGTTTGTTTCAGGTCACCCGACCGACCTTATCAAAACAGGGCCGACCCTACCTTTTTTTTTTTATACAATTTTGAAGAAATTTTTATATTCTTATACTTTTTTGGGGTCAATTTTAGGTTTACAATAGTTTGGAAAAAAAAGTCCCTATTTATACATTTTTTGGGCTGAATTTTAGAGGGAAAGTTTTAAAAAAAAGGGAAAAAAAGAAATCCTCCCATGTTACCTGAAACCAAACTTTTTTTTGATTTGGCCTAATCTGGTAGTGTCGGCATGATGCATGGATGCAATTCTGCCAAGTTACCTACTAGGGCTGCATTCGTGCATCATGCCGAAAGAAGGCATAGCACATTATAGTGCTATAGGGTCCTTGAGGCCGTTCATTTACCTTCCACCACCAAGTTTTTTACCCTTTTTTGCTCAATTTTAGGGTCTTCGGAGAGGCTGGCTAGTACTTTCATGTTAAAAAAAGATTAAAATCTGACCTACCAAGCCTACATATTTTTGCCATGTTATCAGAAACAAGCCTTCTTTTTTTTGGGCCCAAATCAATGGTCTGAAATGTTAGTCCCAACCTTGCCTACATCTGCATTATTGTATATAATTTAGCTGATGTAGGCAGAAAGCCTTCATCTACCCGGATCCTGTTGATGGCTTTAGCGCATGCGCATTGCATTACTCCTGCTGCCTTACATATCCTACTCCTAATTGACTTATCAGATGGTAACCATAAAACTGTAGCCCCTTTTCAGCAAATCACCCAGCCAACAACAAACGTTATTCTACGTTAAAATAACGTTTCAAAACTTTATATAACGTTATTCCATAGTAAGGAGCCTTGGAATAAACGTTAGATAACGTTTTATAACGTTATAAAATGTTGTATAACACGTTGTAAAGCGTTTTTTGTTTACTGGGCACTCTGCGCCCTCAAAGCTGGTAGTTGAGTACTGCTGACTCACAGGTCCTTAAAAGACGTACTTTATGTAAAAAATGCATGAATGGCATTTTATTTTTATAATTACTACACATATGATATGACATTTTATATCAATCCCACGTGAAAAGACACAAGCAAATTATTGGACTCGTTGCATTCAGACACGGGCAACGAGCCACCTGGACCCTCTTTTATTAAGAAAATGACTTTAGTAATATACCTATTTATCTATCGCATATATATTTATTGTTTATGATACTATTGTATACGTCCATGATGAAGGATACAGATCTAATCAATATCATGACGAAGATTACGATTTGTAATAAAAAAAAGTATATATATCAAAACATTAAAAAAAAAAAAAACGCTTAGCAATTTGAAGAAAGTGAATTTACTTGACTAAGTGTTAGTGGATAGCCTGCTTGCACATTGTTAGGGATAACTCCCCCCCCCCCACCTCTTTTCCCATCGGCTCAAACAAATTACTAGGAGTAAAGTCAGATGCTTCCATGAACCTTAATCGTTGAAGTGTAGAAAGTAATTACAAAACATGAACCCAAGATCACCAACTTAGAATGCAGCAATCTCACCACTGCGCGAGGTGGTGGAAGGTAAATGAACTGCCTATTGAGGCACCCAAAGGACCCTATAGTACTTTAATGTGCTATGCCTTCTGTTGGCATGATGCATGAATGCAGCACTGGTAGGTAACTTGACAGAGTTGCATCCATGCATCATGCCGACACTACCAGATTAGGCCAAATAAAAAATAAGTTTGGTTCAGGTAACAATCTTTTGCAAATTTTCACCAAAAATTGATACCTAGTGGTTTCAGGAAACATGGGAAGATTTTTTTTTTGATTTTTTTAAAAAACTTTCTCTCTAAAATTGACCCCAAAAAATGTATAAATGGGGACTTTTCCCCCAAAACTTTGTAAACATAAAATTGACCCCAAAAAAGTATAAGAATATAATTCAAACCTTTTTTTTTGGCCTTAATACATTCCTAAAGTGTCGATACGATGCTTAATGCTGGTGGGTTGCCTCAGTGCTGCGCCACTGTATCAAAATGACAAATGTTCCCTTTAAGCAAACCACCATCCTTGGAGGGTTGAGAGCCTATTCCTCCTAGATTCACCCTTCGTGACCTGGGTCCATTAACCCTTTAAGGACGGCATAATCCATTGATATATCATGCCATGGTCGTAATGAATGCAGCCCTGGCGAGAGACTTGCCAGTGCTGCATTCAAGCATCATGCTGATCCTATTTGATTATTCCACTCACAAAGGGTTGGCATTAAAGCAGAACTGCCAAGTTAGTCGTTGGGGCTGCATTGGTATATCTTGAAGACACGTGTCACATTTTAACAACAAGCCGCCCTGACAGGCTTAACCCTTTAAGGGCGCATGTCCCTAAAAGAGGACATTTGTTGTCATAATACACTAATGCAGCCCCTGTGAGTAACTCACTGGGGCTGCATTGATGCGTCATGCCAACCCTCCGGGAGTGTCTCAACCTCACAAGGTTGGCATGATGCTTGAATGCAGCACTGGAGATTTACTCCCCAGGGCTGCATTCATGCATGGTGCACGGTGCATTAAGGTATCATGCTGCCCTTACAGGCTTAGTATTACCAGGGGACCCCCTGGACCGACTGTAGCAGTCTGAGTTACAGGCCAACTCTGGCAACTGTGGATCTAGATCCCTGCCACACGCCTTGATACCTTGACTAACACCACATAAATGTTTTTTATGATGCATGAATGCAGTCCTGGCGAGTAACTCACCAGTGCTGCATGCAAGCATCATGCAGACCCTATTGGGTTGAGACACTCCCGCAGGGTCAGCATGATGCACCAATGCAGTACCGGTGAGTTACTTGCCAGAGCTGCATTGGTGCATCATGACGACCAATGTCTTCTTTTAGCGCCATCCGTCCTTAAAGGGTTAAGCGAATGGTAAACATTCCCTCATTTCTTCCCCCAAAAAAATTGCACCCCCTCTTGAAGGGGGGCCAAAAATATTTAAGTGAATAAGCTAGCACGTTACTAAAGCTCAAAGGGGGCGGCCGCTCTTAATTTCAACTTGCCTGAGGGGAGGACCAAAATAAATTCAAACCCTCAAGGTTTTGACCCGTTTGCGCAAAAATCCACTGACGCCCCCCTTATTGTTAATTTTGACCACTCCCTAATGACACAAGCAGCACAGGAGACCAGTGGAGAGCACAGGAGTCCAGTGTACCAGGAGAGACAGGAAGTGTCTGTGCATGTCCATGACAGGAACGAGGCTGTGACGTCAGTCCACATCCGGTCTCACCTCCCTCTACCCTCCTGCCCTCCTTCCCAGGAGAGATCAAGTGGCCATTAGTGGACATTGGCAAGGACCTGACTGCATGCGGGACCAACTTTAGGGATCATGATTTCTTTCCTCCCCTTTTTTTCTAAATCTCTCACATTCTTTATTTTTGAATTTCATTATTTCTGCTACATTTCTTAAGTTATCCTCCGCGAAATGGTTAGGATACCTGCTTATAATTCCAGGGTGAACCCATGAAACGGTTGTCAGTTACTTGTATCATTCCTCTTTATATCTGCCAAATACATAGTCCTGACATTTGCCTCTATTTTTTTTAGGTTTGAGCAGTTTTTATTGCCAAATCACCAAAATTACAATTCATGGTCTATGTTATGACATCAAAGATGACTCCTTTTCCTTCTCAAAGATCAGCATTGAAGTCACATAGGGGCTGAGATAAGGATGAGTGTACATATTATGATATCAAGATGGGGAAAATACAGTTCATTATTAACAATAATAATAAAAAAAACAAATGAGTATTATAAAAACAAAACATAATTATATTGACCATGCATTTTCGGCATACAAACTGCCACTAAGGACATCATGTTTGCATTCATGAATGCATTATGACAAAATAAGAAATGGCACATTGAATTTTTGTCCATCATGTTACACTACATGAATATGTGCATTTCAGTAAATTACATATGCTGAACGGAACACTTTGACCATATCATTTCGACTCAGTAGACACTGCCTTTGCATGATCCATATAAAAGTTAACTAGCACTGAACACAGTGGTACATTGAGTGGAGATTCCGCTGAATGAATTTCCGTTGACAATGTAAACCTCTGGTAAGTAACAGATAGACTATGGTTATGAAAGGGTAAATAGAATTAACCACAGCAGACTGGTGGGGCCGGACGAGGGCAGGCCCAAGTCGCCCTACCAGTGTGCTGTGGTAATCCTACTTAAACCACGGAGGATGGCTAAGACATAGGATTCGCACCTTGGTTATATTGCATACTGTGGTTTAAAACAAAGTGGACATACCCTTTTATAGCCATAGTCTATCTATTACTAACCCTTTCATAACCATTGTCTATCTGTTTTAAACCCCAAGAGTAAGGGTATGTCAGGGCATGCAAAATAACCAAGGTGTGAACTCCTTTGTCTTACCCCTGTGCTGTGGTTTAAGTGTTAGATAGACTACACCTGGACACGGTTCTTCCTCATACCCACTACCCCACAGGGTCAAGACGTGGTGTTATACACCGAGTCGATGACCAGTGGGCAGTGGGTATGTGGGAGAACTGTGTCTAGGTGTTGTCTATCTGACTCAACCCTCGGGTTAGTATAGCCCGCAATACCCATGGCCGCAGCTCACTACTGTGGGTATAGAAGTTTAGTGTCCAGAAATCGCTGGAAATTTAGCCCAAATGCAAGGTTGGTTTGATTCGCACTCCCCTGGGCTTAATAAACGTTATTCTGGGCTGAAATTACATAGGGTGCTTCTTACATCTGTCCTCTACTTTGCTACGTTTTTAGAATTTGTATATGACTTTCCAGTACGGGATAATTTGATTGTTTATTATACATAGTTATGTGTGAATTAAGGAGGAGGTTGGTAAAGCTCTCTGGTGCCACTGGTGACATAGTCAGCGCTTCTATACGCTGACTATCCGTCACTGGTGACACAGACAGCGTATAGAAGCGCTGACTATCCGTCACCAGAGACAGGTGCTGAAATCTACAAGTTCCAGTAGAAACTAGACAATTCTCTCCGTAACTCTCAGACAGCCCCCGCGCCCTACTGAGAGTTACAACCCGTAACTACCCTCGGGTATGCAAAATAACCAAGGTGTAAAGCCTTTGTCTCAGCTGTCCACTGTGGGTTAAGGTTCACCTGACATTAACCGGCCTGGGTCCTGCGGGGTCAGTAAACCATGCTGCATAACTAACTCTTTCATATTAGCAAAGTGCTTTCCCTTTGCCCTTGATCGTCATGATCGGTTGCATCATGAGCACTTTGTGGGAGTGTATCATCCCTTAGAATGTTGTGCATGGATTCTTCCTTACTATAGGCCCTGAGCTCAGCTATGGGTAAGAGCTCAACAGGAATGCATTCATGTATCATGACAACAGGGAGCACACAACCAGCACCACCTCGTAGTAAATAGACTAGGGAAGAGTGACCATGAATCGGCCACCTAGACTTGTGTTTTTTTCTCACCATGAGTCAACCACTGAGGTACCTTGAGTCAGCCGCAAAATGCCATTAGACAGCTGCTGTATACTGAATGTCATTTTTTGTACTAAATACAAGGAAAAAGCTTATTTCTTTTTGACCGATCTCAGACAGTGTGTTGATATAATGCATTAACCAGTTTCAGTTGTGGTTAACTGTTTTCCTTGACCAATATCAGATTGTTGCAAATCATTCCTTGCTTCGGCCTACTAATTGCACTTCATTCCAAGGTTGCTGGCAAATCATCAGCCTCACAGCTCCAATTGCATAAATATTACCCCAAATCTGGTATTTCTGACAGTCAATGGAAAACGCTAGAGCGGAATTCCCCAATATAGTAAAATTGCATATGTTGTATCTCTCCACATTGTATTACAATGAATATAGTGAAATAACAAAAATAATCATTGATTAGTTCAATTTGACACCTAAAGCCAAGCGAAATAGCCGACCCAAGGTACATGGCCGACTGAAGGACAGTTTACCCTAAATGTGTAATTGACAAACTGGTTGTGATGTCCCCCTACTGGCTGCATACAGGAGCAGGGGCCCTGACACCCAGAGCTGTTAGTGCAGTCCCCACACATCAGGTGGCAGCACGGGTCAGGGAGCAGCTCTTAGTGCTGCGTGGGGGGTCGGGGAGTGGCTCAACAAGCCACTGCTACAACGCCAGTGCTGGTCTACCCATGGTCACTGCAGGTGAAAAGTGACTTGAGCTCCATTCTTTCCTCTCCTCTGTGTGTGTTTCTTTTGTGTTTTTTAAAGTGTATTTATGGGATTTAATTGGTTTTGCAACCAAAAACAAGCTTTGGTGCATTGCACTTCTGCCGCCAGTACCCCTGACTATACAATGACAGGCTTGATTTATCAGGCTATGACTTCACTAACTTTGTATCATAATCATATAAGTCATATGCATATCGTAAAAACACTGTACAATGTAGGTACATTGAAAATGATGAGATGAGATGAGGATTGACATATATGATGTTATGGATTAGGTAGCGTTTATGAAACAATGTAGATGGTCTTTCCTAATGGCAGCTTTAAATTTCCAAAGCGTCTTTGGGGTATTATACTATAGTTTGAGGCAGCTCCATCTCATAAGGTTTGTTTCAGGTAACATGGTATGAAAATATAGGGTCGGTAGGTCGGATTTTTCTTTTTACTTAAAAAAAAGAATAAGTACTAGCTTGCCACACCCCTGATTACAGTCGTGCAGCTTATACGAAGGGTTAACTATATTGGTATAGCTTTATAGCTAGTGGGTGTGGAGATGGCGTCTGGCGCGGGGAGATGTAGACCCAGGCGCTATGCCTGCACCATCAAAGGCTGATTTAATAGACTCCCCCCTGATAACTCCCGCCATTACCATGCTACAGGCACTGCTAGATGAGGGCTGGGAGGTGAACCCTTTAAGGATGGCATGTCACTAAAACATGACATTCATCGTCATGATACATTGGCGAGTAACTGCCCAGTGCTGCATTGGTGTAGTATGCCAACCCCTCTGAAGTGTCTCAACCCTGGTTGACATGATGCTTGAATGCAGCTCTTGCGAGTTACTACCCAGGACAGCATCCACACAGCATGACACTCAATGGCATGATGCCTCCACATATTATACTGTCATTAAAGGGTTAAATAGATGAGGTAGGGTCTAGAGGGTGACAACACAACATTTAGGCCAAAGTCTATGGATGTGCCAATATTTTCTGATATATTTTCTATCACTACGTGCCTAAAAATATATAGGACTACATCTATGTCATGCCAAATCCTGCAAAAACAATGATATAACATAATCCTATTGAGAGTCCAGAACTAACCCACTTGCTTAAATGAACCTTGGAAAACATTAATGTTTTGTCACATCCAGCATTAGGCTGAGGGCATTAGGCTGAGGGCATTAGGCTGAGGGCATTAGGCTGAGGGCATTAGGCTGAGGGCATTAGGCTGAGGGCATTAGGCTGAGGGCATTAGGCTGAGGGCATTAGGCTGAGGGCATTAGGCTGAGGACATTAGGCTGAGGACGTTAGGCTGAGGACGTTAGGCTGAGGACGTTAGGCTGAGGGCGTTAGGCTGAGGGCGTTAGGCTGAGGGCGTTAGGCTGAGGGCGTTAGGCTGAGGGCGTTAGGCTGAGGGCGTTAGGCTGAGGGCGTTAGGCTGAGGGCGTTAGGCTGAGGACGTTAGGCTGAGGGCGTTAGGCTGAGGGCTTTAGGCTGAGGGCGTTAGGCTGAGGGCGTTAGGCTGAGGGCGTTAGGCTGAGGGCGTTAGGCTGAGGGCGTTAGGCTGAGGGCGTTAGGCTGAGGGCGTTAGGCTGAGGGCGTTAGGCTTAGGGCGTTAGGCTGAGGGCGTTAGGCTGAGGGCGTTAGGCTGAGGGCGTTAAGCTGAGGGCGTTAGGCTGAGGGCGTTAGGCTGAGGGAGTTAGGCTGAGGGCGTTAGGCTGAGGGCGTTAGGCTGAGGGCGTTAGGCTGAGGGCGTTAGGCTGAGGGCTGACAATCACTTTTTTCTCTGAATAAATGAGATCTAGAATTAAAGTTCACTATGATATCCTATTCAAAGTCCATTATATGTAAGAGAAATGCCTGAATTGAATGATGTTGCTCACTGTTTGAATCAAAATATTTCAGGAGTCTTACTTGCATAGGTGCAACTTCTAAATGCAGTAGTGCTATAGTTGGCCTCACCAAGAAGCATGAACAGCACAAGGGACCAGTAAGCAGGTGACAGCTAACCTGCATTCCCACGTTGGTTTGGAGGACCAAGCCGTATTGCTTTTAAGTATACACTCACAGGCACATTGCCAAGGCGTAGTGTTATAATGTGATGCATGAGGCATTGTAAAAACAACTTAAATTATAACTGATTTGTGATCTTTCTTATAAATTAGTGGAACAAACTGCTATTATAGGCCAATAGATAGATATAGCTTCTAAAGGTTTGTAGATGTACTGAATTGATTCTGTGTTGCATTTTGCAGAAAAAGGGTTAATAAAGTTGTGCATGTATTTCTGCCCCCCCCCTCTTCTCCATTGTACTACTATACTACTAGTACAGTAACAGGGTGTGAGTGCCCCACCCCCCGCCCCTCAACCCAGCTTTCACACTCAGTAGTAGTCTGCATGGTAGGGCAGGGGGGGGGGGGGTTTCAAAGCGTCGCGTTATAGCGCTACGTTATATGGAGAGACTGTGCCTGCCCTTATATAGCCGTGGACCATACCTGGTAAGGAGCACAGGAGTCCAGTGTACCAGGACAGACAGGAAGGGGCGGCGCATGTCCATGGCAGAACCAAATCTGCCAGGTCACGCTACATCCGGTCTCACCTCCTCCCCTCCTTCCCAGGAGAGTTCAAGAGGCCATTAGTGGACATTGGCAAAACCCTGACTGTCAGAGTTCTCTAACTGATGCATTTCTCTGGACCTCTTTTATAACTTCTCGTTGTATTCCTGTTGGTTTATCCCGAGTCCACTAGGTTCTATCAGAATAAATCTAGCAGTAGTCAACTATGTAAAGGTGCCTGCGATTTTTATCCTTATCAAAATTTTATAGAGACTGGTGGCTCTTCAATTTAGTGAGCTCTATTCAAAATCCTACTTTTAGGCTAACCCGGCAAACATTTTTATATGGCTTTAATTTGGTTAATATGATATTTATATGGTTTTGCTGCCTCCACCAATGTCTGTTCATCCATCCGTCCGCTCCATCCTCCATTGGCAATTTCACACCCAATATTTGGACGGATTGAGGGGACGGACGGGTGGACAGATGTTGGTGTTCGCAGCCCTGGAGGTTCCCCACACGTTGAGAAAAATACTTGTAAAATGTTTGGAAACATTTTCTGCTACCAGGGAAGGCACACTTTAAGACTCCTGTACCTGCAGGGCTTACTGTAAACCTAGATATTTTTGCGCTTTACATATTTTCGCTATTTTCGCTTTTTTCAAAATCCGCGGAAATATGTACCGAGCAAAGATTTATACAGTGAAGTCATACTACTACAATCTTCCAAAAATTGTGAATTTAAATACACACAAAAATGCACTTTTTAGCAAAGCCGCGAAGATTCATACACACAAAAATATTTACATTTACAGTATACACAAACGGCGCTCTCTTGATATAAATCGCAGTGCTACAGTATTCACTCTGAACAGAATATACATGTATATGCCCCACCATATCCAGCAAATTGACAGTCCATATAAGACCCAGCATTGGTAGTGTGGGCAGTGTGCCGGCAGCACTGAGCCGAGTTACTAAATCAGCCCCTTGTAAACCCCACCTGACACCACCTGGTGGCCGTATTCAGAGCTGTTAGTGCAGGCCCCACACACCAGGTGGCAGTATGCTGTTAGTGCAGTCCCCACACACCAGGTGGCAGCACGGGTCACAGAGCAGCTCTTAGTTCTGCATGGGGGGTCGGGGAGTGGCTCAACACGCCACTGCTGGTTCAGACTACCCAGGGTCGGCCTAAGGGCAGTGACCTTTTTTGCAAGTCACTCTCTTCCTTGCCCTGTTTCTTGCTTACTCTTTTTCTATAAACAAGTATAGACTTTCCTGAAGAAAACCAATAAATTTAGTCGAAACGTCAATATCATTTTACCATTTTCTCAACATGTATCCACCACTGCCTTGTACATATTCTCAGCAATATATTCCACATAGATTGCAACCCACTGATAATGTAGATGCCAGCCTTAGTCTGTAGTGGCTATTCTATGTTAGGCATAGGTTTATTGGTCAAGTTTGGCCAAATGCTTTTAAAAAATGACAACGTTGTGGTACATTTTAAAACTCCTAACTGTAGGGAATTGCAAAGAACGGCACTCTTAGCCTGTGCCAGGAAAAACATGTTAAGTATACCTGACTTAAAAAGACTAAAATTCATTTACCTGGAGGAGACTGATGTGATCAGTACTAACAAGCCTGACAGTATTAACAAACCTAGGTTGTTTGCAAAGGGAGCCACACAATTACTTACTAGGTTGGGGACTATTGATTGATTGATTAGCCAGTATTGACTAGGGTTTGGAGCCTAAACATCACCTATGTGGGCTGGTGTAAGGTCAGTAACATTTTTTGCAAGTCATGGTATTCCTTGCCAGGTTTGTTTCTTACTCTTTTTCTTTGAACAGCTTTAAAGTTCATTGGCCACAATGTTTTAGAATGAAAAAAATAGTAGCCTGTGCTACCACTAAGATGATGCATTCAATTTATAGAAAGCAATTCAATATCACAATATTTGCCCCTCGATATTGATGTTTACAATATGGCAATGATAATGATAACCAGATTTTGATGTATACAGAACAACTAAGGCAATGACCCTACAGTCAGACAAACTGTTGGATGATGGTACTTTGTGGTTTCCTTTCTATGTAAGAAGGAGGTCATTTTTTGACGGCAGATGTGTAATGGATTTCAGGGAGGCCCTCAAAAAGGGCCATGGGCGGAGGCAGCCAACTTTGAGTTTCTCATAACCCAGACAGTCTTCTATATATATCTGAGCGGGGGCGGTTAGTGGGCAGAGTAAGGGCATCTCGTTAACAAGGTTGGGGGTGGGTAGGAGAGCATCGACCTTTAAGGCTTGGAGGTGCCCTACATGTACAGTTGACATACCGCCAAGACAAGAGCTGCGGAGAATGGCACCGCTTAGTGTTCCGACCTTTTCTGACATGTGTTAACATCATAAGCTGCATGTACTTGTCTACAAGAGTACATAATTGTTATTCTGATAAAAGACCAGCGTAATTTTATGTGGCCTTCTATCGATTGTATTGGTGTTAATTAGAAATATTCTCACATACACACTATCTACATATGCAGCATGAAGGAGCTAACCCTAAAAGAAATGAATTACTTTAAGTAGAAAGTGACGTAACAAGAGACCAAAAATGTACCAGACACACTGAGCCCATCTTCATTGATTGGTCTAGACACCACTGTAACAACTCCTTGATTGGTTGGTCGGTAATCTACACCGATGTTGGCTTGTCTTGATGGCCAATTAAGGGCAGCTCAAGGGTCAATCATGTGCTAGTGAAGGTGCAGACGATTTTGTATTCTGTATTTGCTCTATCTAAATACGCTTTTGTGACTTTATTGACAACTCTTATTATTAAATGGAAAGAAAAGGGGGTTATTAATTAATTCATGAACACATTAAATTACCCCTTTATCGCACATTTGCTGTCTGATGCACTATAAATGATAGTAGATTATTCTGTGTTTGCATAGGCTTAGTATGGCTGACCACGTTTTTGTTCTCATGTGACGTCACTCTCTCCTAGTCTTTTTTAGATTTAACTGCCCTATCCTGCATATGTTAATAGTATATGGGTCAAGCCGCTGACTTATGTAGGTATTGAGCTGGGGAAGGACAAATCAGAAACCTCAGAATATGTTTATATAAGTTAATTTTATTGAAAGGTATATATCTTGGCTCCATGAAACCATTGCAGTACGCTTCTAACTCTAGCGGTTTAGTTTTTATAACAATGCAAAGATGAGTGGGCATTTTTGGTGTTACTCCGTGCTTTTAAGTACAGGGACACCTTATTTTCCTCTAAAATACAACACAGCAACTAATAATTCCATTTACAGCATGGCACAATATACAGCCTTGACCCCAATAAAGATTGAAATAATAAAATTAATAAATTCTGAGATATGGGCCTGTGAAATTTGGATTTTTTTGAAAAATTGAAAAGTTTTATCACACTTCCCCACCTTTACTCCTACTTCTTCAAAAGGGGTCAAATACTCTTGTTACTCACTCTGTATTATCTTCAACATATCTACTTTTGTGTAAAGCTAGTACTTTAGCCCATTCCATCACCCACCTTTCACAGTACGGGCCTGAATATGGCCAATATCAGCACTTTAAAGCATGGAGTAACACTAGTTACTCCGTGCTTTTAATAGAATATCACAATAAATAGTAAAAGAAATGTGAAATTCCCACATTTAAGAGTGCAGACTATCTAAGAGGGTTGGTAGCAAAGCAATGAAGTAGTTAAAACTTATATATATTGGATATTAGCATTTCTGTGAGCCTTTATTTTTTTCGAGAGTTACTCCGTGCTTTTAAGTCAAGGTGAATTTTCAAATTACCCACAGATTCTAGATATGTGAGGCATTGTTGATTATAAAGCATTAAAACCATCAAGGAGTGTTGTAGGCACCCTCTTGAGCACAGAGAAGTTAATTATTAGTGAGGATTTGCCTGCTGCTACTTAAAAGCACGGAGTAACACCACAACTTAAAAGCACGGAGTAACACCATCCGGGATTCAAATTTGTCATAGTAAAGCATTTGGGTGTGCATGCGTGAATGGATGATCAACTATAGGTATCAAGCACTTAGCCCCTGTCACCACAAGTCCTTTGGAACATAATAACTCAATATATAGCCAGAAATAACCATAGGAGAGAAAGAAATGGCAATTGTTACTCCGTGCTTTTATGTTGTATCAAATATGCATCTGCCCTTGGAGCCTAGAGGATTGGATTTTTTTGAAAATTTTCTTTTTCCAGTATAAGGCCCACATGTTACCTCAACATGAGGGGTAAAATAGTTATGCCATGGTATCTCTTTAATTACTTTATGAGGACACCAATATAATAACATAGATTGACAATAAGTGACAAATTCACAGCAAAAAGTCTACAGTAAAAAATAAAAGATACATATCATGGTAAAATCTCTTGAATCCATCTACTATAACATTGGCTCATGGAAAAAATTAATTGGGATGGTCTATTGATTCCTCAGATTAAATGAGGGGCATGTAAAATATGTCATTTTTGTCATTTTTGTCACTTTTTAGGGCTTTTTTGGCTTCGGGGGGCCATAAAAGACAAAATCTTGGTCCAATACGCAAAAAATATTTTTTTCCCTGAAATGTTAGGATGTTTTGTCACACATGCCAAAGAATATTAGCATTTGAAGAAACAGTCTTAATTCTGTAGGCTTATAAAGCTTAAAAGGCCTGAAAAGACCAAACCTACATAAGTCAGCGGCTTGACCCATTATATATGTCAGAATATTGCTAATTAATAACATTGCAATAGATAGAAGGCCACATGAAAAAACGTTGGCCTTTTCTTTTAATTAAGTTCTTCAATGACTAAGCTCCAAACAGAACTTGGAAATTGAACGTTTGCAACAGGGTAGAATCAGGGTAGGTCACAATGACACAAGAAAGGCACCAGATATTCTCAAGAATTGTGAAAATATCCTTAGTACAATCAGAACTTAGGAATTGAACATTTGCAACTGGGTAGAATCTGGGTAGGGCGCCCCTATTACAATCAGAAACTTGGTAATTGAACGTTCGCGACGTACCCAGATTTTACCCAGTTGAGAATGTTCAATTCCCAAGTTCTGATTGTAATAAGGATATGTTCAAAATTCTTAGGGATATCTCCTGCCTCCCTTGTGATATACCCAGATTCTACCCAGTTGCAAACATTCAATTCCCAAGTTCTGTTTGATATAAATAACATGGAATTCGACGGGATATGACACAGTCAAAAGCTGTTCACATACTCTCCTGCGAGATACATGCGCAATTTTAGCAGGGATCCCGAGTTGTGACTCAAGAACTGCACGAGTTCTGCCTGAGATCTTGTTTGCAGGGTAAGGTAAACAGCCATGTCAACAAATTGGAAAAATATATACATATATACGCTACTCATATGACAGTGGTAGATGAAATTCGCATATTGTACATCTTGAGAATATATACTTTTATTTCCCATAGGTTCCACATGTAGTTTTACAATAATGATATGCATGTGGTTTTCCTTCTGTGGATGATGAGATAATACCAGTGTGGTGGTTCGTGGTTAACTCTAGGTTAAAGAACAACGATCACGGCAGTTTCCAGGTGCGAGAATATATCTGTCTTTATTCACAAGAATAACAACTCTAGTTCCTTTACTAGGGAACGATCAGTGTAGAATTAATACACACAGGTAGATCAGGTTTCTCTATAAATAGAGGAAACGGTCAGTATACAACTCTTAGCATACAACTCTGTCCGCACGGTTGGACATGTGAAGTCTCTCGTCAGTCGGGCCTGCACTGACTGCCGTTCCAGGTAAACACATGGGTCTTATATAACACCGGCTCTTAGATCACGTGGCCAGGTGGGTGGGTCGGCCGCCCACCTGAGAGCGGCACACGGTTACCTGAAGAGGACCTGCGCCCTCTCCCGGGAACTGTGTGCACTAGTTCCAGGTGGAGAAGCCGAGTAAACAGACGTTACCCGGAAATACCGTGTATGAGATTAATATGTAATATCATGCCCCTACCCTCCCCCCCCTAGACAAAACTAGGTGGTAACGAATATATATACGGTTACCTAGTATATAGAAAACACTTTAGACCAACGACTTTACAGTTATTGTCTATACAGTAACTAGGGGCGTAAACATATTATTACGACATACTACACAAGCGAGATCATAAAACTCAATATAAATATGGCATTACACTGTAATAGCAACCATAACGAATGATTTATGACATGTGAATATAATATCATACATTCAATCGAACGGCTTGACACATTTCAATATGACTTCCTTATGAAGTTACCTTACTCGGTTATTAAAAAAATGTGCGTGGGGTGTGTTTATATTTAAGTTGAACAGAAAAGTTATTAAAAACCAGTCCTGATAAGGACTCACAACCACCAGCGTCTTACATTGATTTGTGATTTAATGAAAACATTCACACAATGGATAACAGTAACCACAGCCTTTGTTCTAAGCCGGGTAATCCGATTATATAACCGGAGTATTAATATCTCTCGCAACATACAACAGAGTCAACACACACGACAATACCATGACGGTATATTTAGTATATACACATAGTCTTAACGACTTCATATAAACATTACGGGTAGCCACGTTTCCTAGCTTATCAGATCATACAATCTTCATATATAGCATATTATGAAACTCGATTCATAAGGTAAGTATGAGAACACCTTATTGGAACACCTGAGGTGATATGTATCACATAATAATGATATATTTTATATATTAAAAACGTTTTAATGAGTAACCTGGCAGTGTACCCGGAAACCCTTACAATTAAATATAGCTTACTGGTGATCTAGTTGTGGTCAAGGTGCTCTCCGCTTCTAATAGATGAATGAGTGAGGTGCTCTCCTCTTCTTAATACTGTTTCTTGGATAAATATCACCCGAAGGTAAGTTCATATGTATACAGCTCGATACGTATCCCGTCCTCGCTCCAGTAAAGTTCATGACATATATAACTATAATCCGGCTGGAAACCACGAGTACTGTCCGTTTAACACGTAATCCTAGCTCCAGGAATGTTCATGAAATATATAAGTAGAACTGGAACCACGAGCATTGTCTGTTTGACACGTAATCCTTTGGACGGGAACAGTTTATAACTCAGCATAATAGTATCAGGAACACATCATGGTAACGTATCCCAAAAGTTAATTTCAGGGACGTTAGTTTGGTAGCTTCCCGGTGGAGTCCTGATTCCCCATCGGTAGGCTATAGTTGAGAGTTGAGTAGTTAGGTAAGTCCAGAGCTTCCACGGAAGGTTCCCCCCGCGTTGATCCATATGCATCTAAAAAGATGCCCCTCCCTTCAGAAGGGAAACCCCGTCATAAACAATTTATGACGTCAGATTAACTGAAAGAACAATTAATCTATCCGGAAACTATTATAGTTTCCTCCTCTATTCCTAAAAAAAATTAGAAATAGACTCAGAACCTTCTGTTAGTCTTTTAACCTAAAGGTTCATCTCTTGCCCTAATTAAAGCAAGCGCTTAATTCAAGTGTGGTGGTTCGTGGTTAACTCTAGGTTAAAGAACAACGATCACGGCAGTTTCCAGGTGCGAGAATATATCTGTCTTTATTCACAAGAATAACAACTCTAGTTCCTTTACTAGGGAACGATCAGTGTAGAATTAATACACACAGGTAGATCAGGTTTCTCTATAAATAGAGGAAACGGTCAGTATACAACTCTTAGCATACAACTCTGTCCGCACGGTTGGACATGTGAAGTCTCTCGTCAGTCGGGCCTGCACTGACTGCCGTTCCAGGTAAACACATGGGTCTTATATAACACCGGCTCTTAGATCACGTGGCCAGGTGGGTGGGTCGGCCGCCCACCTGAGAGCGGCACACGGTTACCTGAAGAGGACCTGCGCCCTCTCCCGGGAACTGTGTGCACTAGCTCCAGGTGGAGAAGCCGAGTAAACAGACGTTACCCGGAAATACCGTGTATGAGATTAATATGTAATATCATGCCCCTACACTACCCCCCCTAGACAAAACTAGGTGGTAACGAATATATATACGGTTTTCCTAGTATATAGAAAACACTTTAGACCAACGACTTTACAGTTATTGTCTATACAGTAACTAGGGGCGTAAACATATTATTACGACATACTACACAAGCGAGATCATAAAACTCAATATAAATATGGCATTACACTGTAATAGCAACCATAACGAATGATTTATGACATGTGAATATAATATCATACATTCAATCGAACGGCTTGACACATTTCGATATGACTTCCTTATGAAGTTACCTTACTCGGTTATTAAAAAAATGCGCGTGGGGTGTGTTTATATTTAAGTTGAACAGAAAAGTTATTAAAAACCAGTCCTGATAAGGACTCACAACCACCAGCGTCTTACATTGATTTGTGATTTAATGAAAACATTCACACAATGGATAACAGTAACCACAGCCTTTGTTCTAAGCGTGGAGGGCGCCGGAGTATTGGCTTCGTTTATGTCCATAGCCTCATCCGTCTCCTCCTCAGCCCGGGGAATAACGGGCTGTCCTCCGGAAGGTTGTTCCGGTAATCCCTCTGCTAACACAGAGTCCGGCAAGTTAGCTAATCTTGCCTTCTCGTTCCGGCGAGCCTGACGTCCTCTCTCCTGGACAAACTCGTCCGACTGGTTACTGTCGGCCGAGCTCGACCGGTTTGAGGCCCCCCTCTCACCTTTACTGCCGCGCCCCCTAGGTGTGGCTTTCAGCGCTTTTATTCGCGCCTTCTCCTCCGCACTGGAAGATCTGGTTCGCACTGTACGAACCGCCTCGTCAACCAAACAAGATATGCCAATATCTCGTTTGACGTTGTGAGTATCCATGTAGTCTTCAATAGTGGCTACATCCAGGATGTACGAAACTACCCCCTGCGTATTAGCGGCAGCAATCTCGTACTCCTTCCGGGTTTTCGGTTCTCGGAGTTTCCCGATTCGTGCCCGGTACCTGTTGACTCCAGTCAACAACATCCCGGCAACTCCACAATTCGGGTCCAGAGACAGAATTGGGAGTGCGGGCATTAACCGCTTTATGTCTGCGATATGTAAATCGAAAACAGCTCGTCGTAAGCAGTAGCATACGCGTAGTCCTTTCTGGAGTGCCTCCCAGTACACAAACCAGTCCGGGGGCATCTCCTCCTGCTCCTCCACTAACAGGAAGAGCAATATCGCCTGCCTTGTGAGCGGGTCTATCCGGCGGGGAGCTCCCTCCGCCGTGAGTCTTAGCACGTCCTCGTGCAGTTCTACTTCACGTCCATCGTAATTGGACATGAAGCCTCCTAGTGTTGGTACTGCCGGGCGGGGTTTTTCAACGTCCGCCGGCGGTTCTCCATGGTACAATGGACCCGGATCCTGATACTCAGCTTCACCGGTATCAGCGTGACCGTCAGCAGGGCTGATGGCCTCAATGTCTAGCCCTTCCAAGTAATTGGCGGCGACATTAGCAGGGCGTAGCGGTGACTGAGAGTCAGCGTCGACGTCCATTATCCCCTCTTGTCCCAGGAAATCTATAGATTCCTGGTCCACGAGGTCAGGTTGATTAACAACCACATTTCCTCCGCTAGCGGAGTCGCCCTCTTGAAGAGGGTCCACCTGTTGGTGGTCTGTCTCGGAAGACATGTTTTTGTGTCACACTCAAGAAAAGTGTTTGTTGATGGATTTATAGGGGATCCACCTCCCCACAGCGACAATGGTCGTGTCCGAGCTCTCACGTCTGCTCTGGACCGCCTCTCAACCCCAACTGGCGATTCCCGCCGCTCCGCAGGCCTTATATAAGGCGCGCCACCGCGCATGCGCAACCCCGCGCGTCCCGTGACCCAGTTCCTTGGAACCAGGTCACCACGCTTTCAATTGTAAACAGGTACCCTCATTCCACGTGTTAATCCTTACGCTCTGTCAACTCGTCGAGAGTATCAATGAAATATATATGAATGGCATAATAAAGCACATTCACCGGATTATCCGTCCATCACCCATGGGATCCTTGACAGGGGGACTATCACGATCATTCCGACCGTACTTACTTCCACACATAACTGATTACAACATTAAAATATTTAACAAGATTACAGGACACCACACTCGTTGTGTACCGGCTTAGGTTATACCGTCCCTAGCTAGTAACCGGGGACTGCGTCTTATGTTTTTAGGCATAACATTAGACCTGGTTCCAGGACACGCCTTTTCTAGAGTGGATTTAGCCTTAACCACACTCTTCCGGGTCCTTTTCCCTTCAGCCGGCGAGACTTTATTAGCCGCCTTCTTCCCGGATCTTTTTGGGATGACGGGCCTTTGCACCATTAGTTTCCGGGAAACCTCCTTTCGCGGCCTCCCGCGTTTCCGGGGAGGTTCCTTCACTAATTTCCGCTGTTCACTTTCCTCTATCAAAGTATCAACTTCCAACTCATACGAGTCCAGGGATAAATCTCTCCCCTTCCATTCTCTTAGTCGAGCTACATTAGATTTATACATCTTCCCCTGTAATGAACGGATCACTACAGTACTGTCACTTACTATCCGGGTAACCACAAAGGGCCCGTCCCAATTACTAGCAAGTTTCAGAGTCGATAACGGCTCATGCAATCTTACCACTTGATCACCGACTTTGAACCGTCGCGGCCTGAGGCCTAGATCATAGCCGGTTTTCTGCCAGGTGGCATTCTTCTGTAATTCAGTTCTGACCAATTCATAAGCATATTTGAATTGATCTCTTAATGACTCCACAAACATCACATGGCAGGGGGTTTCCGGGTTCATTCCAACCACCCCAAATACCAGATCAGCGGGCATTATCAAATCTTCCCCGAAAACTAACAGATTCGGGGAACAGGAAGTACTAGAATGGACAGTGCTATTATATGCATGGCATACATAATCACACTGCTCATCCCAGTCATCCATTTTATCATTTACCAGGGATTTCAACACCTGAATCAATGTACGATTGAATCTCTCAACCATTCCATCACTTTGTGGCCGATAGGGATTTGTTCTCGTTTTACAAATCGCCAGTCGGTGACACATTTCCTGCCAAAGATCAGATTCAAATTCCCGACCTTGGTCACTATGCATCATTAGGGGAACCCCAAGATGCAATACCCAACCTTTAACAAAAGCTTTTGCACAGGTTGCTGCTTTGTGATCCGCTAATGGAAACACTCTCGTATACTTAGTATAATAGTCAGTGACGACCATCATACAAGTATTACCCTCAGGGGTAGTTTTAAACCCACTGATAATATCTATGGCGACTCGCGCAAATCTTACACCAAACAACTCCTGGGACAAAGGCATTTTACCCATCCCAGGCCCAGGTTTGTTTTTACAACAATCCGGGCAAGTAGCAATCCATCTTAATAGATCACTACTCATCCCTGGCCAGTAATATCTCCTTTTCAGACGTTCCAGGGAACGCTTTTTCCCGAAATGTCCACTGGTCAGGTGTCCATGGCAATAATACATAACATCCCTCCGCATACCGGAGGGGATTACCACTTGCCGGACTCTCCTACCGGATGAATTAATCTTCCACCGGTAGACGATCCCGCTCTGGACCTCCAGCTCTGCCCATTGAGCTATTAGTCGTCTCATTTCCCGATTCTCCAGGGAAATCTCAGGCCGCGGGGGCCGTATCTTCCTAGGTAACAATACCAACAACCGGCTAAGGTTAGGATCCTTTTCCTGGAATTTCCGGATGGTTCCCATGGACCACTCCAGAACCCCAGTTCCCTTGATCTCAAAGGGAATCCTTGCTCCGGCTATGACAGCCTCATGCTGACCACAGTCATCACAGTTGGTGTTTTCGCACTTCCTGATAGGACGTCGGGAAAGTGCATCAGCATTCACATGCTTTACCCCAGCTCTATGCTGGATCTGACTTTGCTCCAAACCGAACTCGGAAAGGTGTGCTAGCCAACGGCCAATCATTCCTTCCGCATCTTTGAAATTCAATAACCATCTCAAAGAGGAATGATCTGTTCTTAGCGTAAAATCTGACCCCCAAAGGAAATGTTTGAACTTTTTAGTATAAACTATCACAGCCAACAATTCCCTTTTAGTGGTACAATAATTACGCTGGGTCTTACTCATAGTATTACTAGCAAAGGCAATGGGAACCTCCACTCCGTCTTGGACTTGACTGAGGGCGGCCCCAATACTCTCATTACTAGCATCTGTATCCAATACAAAATGACCATCCGGGGTGGGATACTTTAACACCGGGGTCTCTACAAACAACTTTTTTATTGCTAAGAAAGCTGTGTCCTGTTCCCTCCCCCATGGGAACTCTTCCTTCCTATTTCCGGGTGTCCAGTGTGACAAACACTGGATCGGATAGGCTACCCGGGAATACCCCGGCAGGAAATCCCTATAGTATGAGCAGAATCCTAGAAAGGATCGCACATCTTTAGGACCCCTGGGGACTTCCCATTCAGTAACACTCCTGATCTTTTCCGGATCCGCCTTAACCCCCTCGGTGGAAATAATCCGCCCTAGGTAGTTAATATCCTTCTTAAACAGATTGCATTTCTTTGGTTTCAATTTGAGACCATTAGACATGATTCGGTTTAAGACTTCCTCTAAATTACTTAAACAATCCGCAAAGGTCTTTCCAAACACAATTACGTCATCCAAGTAAACTAGACATTTCCGCCATAATAAATCACTTAACAGTGTCTCCATCATGGCTTCAAAGGTGGCCGGCGCGTTACATAACCCGAACGGCATTACCTTATATTCAAACAACCCGATATGGCTGGAGAACGCAGTTTTCTCCATATCCTCAGGCTTCATGCCTACTTGCCAATACCCGGACTGTAAATCCAGGGTACAAAACCATTCATTCCCTCCCAGGGAATCAATCGTCTCATCTATCCTAGGAAGAGGATAGGAGTTCTTTTTAGTCAACCCATTCAGTTTCCGGTAATCAATACAGAAAAGTATGCTACCATCCTTCTTGGTTACCATACACACAGGGGAGGACGAAGGACTCATGCTGGGAACAATAACATTATCCTTCAGCATTTTCGCTATCTCTTCCTCAGCTACAATCTTCTTCTTGAGGGGTAATCTCCTATAAGGAATCTTAAAAGCGGGGTTATCCCCGGTTTTAATTTCATGCAATACCTTATTGGTTCTCCCCAGGGGTTCCCCTGGGGCCGCAAAAGCTTGCCTGCATCTCTTCAGCATAGCCTTTAGGGCTTCCTGATCATTCTCATCCGTTATGGACGATCCTGTTAATAACTTAGTTAACTCTTCATGCAATTCCTCTTCCCCTCCTTCTTCTAACCTCAGGTCTTGGTGGCTACCGGTGACTGCCTCCGCAAGTATCACTTTCCCAACTTCAGTGCCTTTCTCAAGATATATTGTGGAGTTTCCGGGGTTGGAAATGGGTGTCACTGTCCATCTGGAATTCCCTACTAGGGTATCCGCAGATTCCAATCCCTTCCGGGATAATACAGCCATATTCGGCTCGATTACCGCTAATCCTTTCTGGATTAGCCTCCCTGAACTGACTAACACGTCACAGGTCATTCCCGGGGGAATCTTCACAGTCTGTGCCACACTAGCGACACTACTTATCACTCTCAACTTACAGAGTATGGTCATATCATACGGGTATTCAATTTTCAACTTCCCACTTTTCGGATTCAAAGTCGCACCGAAAAGCGCCGCAAAATCCAAACCAAGAATACCATCATCTTCGATCTCAGCTATGGTCGGGGCCCAAACAAATTCTTTCCCGGCCACAGAGATTATCAGAAAAGTCCGTCCAAATGTCCTCATTCTGGTACCATCGGCCGTACATGCGTTTACCCTCATTGTGAGGTTCTCACACATATTCGGCAATAAGCTGATGAATCTCTTAGAGACCATGGAGTGGCTAGCTCCAGTATCCATAAGAAACTCCCCAGTCTTTCCTTGTACAGAACAGGAAACATACCACCTCTTCCCATCAGTTACTGAGGGATTCCTAGTAAACCGGTGAAGGTCACTATCAGTGCCCAGGTCGAACCCACATCCTTTCAGGTGTTCCAGACAAGGATGACCCGGGGGAAGCCTGGTTCCTCCAACCTTAACCAACTCTTTGGTTATTGACTCCTCTAAACTGGCACTAGGTTTCCCATACGCGCACCCCTGGGCGCCTGTTGTACCAGTCTCCCCAGCCTCATGGTTTCCGGGATGTACGGTCCCATCTCCCTTCTTGCTGGACGCATTCACTGCTAATGAATCTTCACCGCCAACGTCGGTGATAATCTGACATATTTCCTCAGGGGCTACCGTCCTGCCATCCCCGGTAACCCCCTCTAATTTCCCGAAACCTCACTTCTTAAAACAGGTTTCTCTGCTTTGCATTCAGATGCAAAGTGCCCTTTGACTTGACATCTGTAACACTGGACAGTGTTACGATCGACCCTAGGGCGGCGCCTGGTTTGATTATCAAACACCTCGTTCATGCGTTTAATCATGGACTCCATTAAGGTATTTAATGAGTTTCCTGACGCATTTGTTTTATCCGGAGTGGTCGTCTCAGGGGTCTGGGTTTTCTGACTGGGTTCAGTCTGAGGCTCCCGAATGTCGGGTTTCCGGGGGGTTTCCGAATAACCTTTGTTACTAGGAAGCTTCCCGGAAGCTGGGGTTGAGCTAGATTTCTGTCGACCCTTGAATTTCAGGGCGTCTACTCTCTCCTCCCCTTCAGATTCTTCCGCGGAAGAATCGTCTGCATCTAAGGAATGTTCAATTCCAGAGACGCGCTGCCCCCTATTAGCGGGTATCATACCAGCCAACAGTATCTTCTTCTTGTCATGTTGATCAATCGCCATGAACAAATCCGCTAGGGAAGACCCAGCTTCCCAAGCTCTACCACAAACTTTAGCATGTTCGGGATCACTCAATCCACTAATAAATCTTACAAATAGGGATTCTATGTAATATTCAGCATCCCTACTCCATTCTGGCCTAGCCTGCCGCAATAATCGCTGCAATTCTAGCCCAAAAATTTTAGCAGATTCCTTTGGTTTCTGCGTTCTTCTCTGAAACAGAGTCCAGTGATCTACTGTCACCATTTTCCCAAAGGTATAACAAGCTAATACTTCCAGCTGGTCGTATGTAGCTTCCGGCCCGTAAGTGTCCCTCCATTCTTCAACCACTATCTTACCCGGGCCGTCACTCAACCATATCACAAAAGCTCCCAAGGATTCCTCCTTGTTCCAGCAATTGTACTTACAATCATCTAAAAGTGATTGATATTCTTCCTTCCAGGGTCGTAAACCCCTGTAAGGCTTAGTCACGCGTGCAGTTCTTTTAGCGGCATAATTAGAATGCACTAATTGACCCGACATGCGTCTACTCCAAGCCAGTAAGTCTGTACCGTCTTGACCTCGGCTGGAGCAATCTAGTCCCAAATTACCTATGGCTGGGTCTCGATTATGTAATCGGTGTTCCGCCGGGGTCATTGTTACCCTTCGGTTCAAAGGAACCTTTATCTTGGGTATATCGTCAGAAGATTTATCTGATTCCGAGTCTGTACCCTCATCAAAGCGTGGGCCTTGATAACCGGACAATCCCTGAGTGTTTTTATGCACTGGATTTGACCTTCCCTTCGTTTTCTGCTGTGACCCCTTATTCAGACCACCCCTCGGCCTATTTTCAGGGTCCTTATCGACTCCCGAATGTGTATCAGTGGCCGGAGGTGGATATGAATAAGTTGTATCCGGGCAATATCTATAATTACCCTTGCTATCATAATCTCCCGGGTTTCCATACTGAGCCGGATCATCCCCCGAAAAGGGGTTCAATGAGCCATAACTATGGTTCACGACTTCATCTCGGAATTTATTTTTATAATGTCGAGACACTTCCTCCTCTGGAGACATTTCCCTGTTAACCTGACCAATACTGGCATGATTAACTGGTTCCCGTTCAAGAGAGCGCCCGGTGATATTCACTCTCTTTGAATCCTTCCCTCTGTTTTTATACACAGAGTCCTCCACATTCCTCAATCCATTATCATTAATAAATGGATCGAATTGAGGTAATGCATCTACTTGCCTAGCAGCAAGAGTGCTGTCCAGAACAGTTTCCGGCCCGATAGCTGGAACTTGTTCCCCCCCTGCTGTTCCGTTGCCTTCGACAATTCACTCCGCAGGAGAGTTTTCCTGGCTTCCAGGGAACAGACAGCCTCCACTTCAGCTTTCCGTTTCCTTTCTAACTCCTCCGTTTCTTCCAGGATTTGTATCCTGGTGGATTCGTTATCCTTGACCAACTGGTCTCTGCCCTTCTCGAGCTCTTCTGTCCCCCTCTTCAGGGCATACCATTCTCTAGAGTATTTTTTTAAATCCCTCTCATACCTCTCCTTAAGAGATTCGGAGTGTTCATTCTCCTTCTGGTTCTCAGCAATCTTTGCTTGAATCTTTTGGTATTCATGCGATTCCTGAGCAACCTTCTTTTTCATATACCGGTTGTCTTCTATCAACCGTTCTCTCTCTTCTATCAGAGTTCCTTTTACCCTCTGATTCTCAGAGAGGATCTCGTCCCTTTCTTTTACCAGGGATGTCAATTCCTCAGTCAATGCAGCATACTGATCTTCCATTGACTGCTTGTCCAATCGGACATTCTCCCAGTAGAGGTCATCCTCTTCCCGAGCCAAACGCTCGTCATATTCCCTCTGGAATCTCTCATCCCCTACATAGGGTTCCACCCAGGAAAGATCCTGCAATTTCCTCTTCTTCTGTTCTGGCTTCAAGCCCTCCCCAGGGTCCATCCCTGGCACCTCCAGGCGAGTTGATTCCAACTCCCCTTCACTCAGCTCTGGGCCAGAGCCGCCCAGGCTACCACCGGTAGCCATTGTCTGTCCACTAAAGGACTGTCTGTCCACCCAAGGACTTCCTGTTCAGTATAACCCGAACATATTCCCGAACAACTAACTTGTTCTGCTACCTTCACTGCTACTGGTCACGGCACCAGTGTGGTGGTTCGTGGTTAACTCTAGGTTAAAGAACAACGATCACGGCAGTTTCCAGGTGCGAGAATATATCTGTCTTTATTCACAAGAATAACAACTCTAGTTCCTTTACTAGGGAACGATCAGTGTAGAATTAATACACACAGGTAGATCAGGTTTCTCTATAAATAGAGGAAACGGTCAGTATACAACTCTTAGCATACAACTCTGTCCGCACGGTTGGACATGTGAAGTCTCTCGTCAGTCGGGCCTGCACTGACTGCCGTTCCAGGTAAACACATGGGTCTTATATAACACCGGCTCTTAGATCACGTGGCCAGGTGGGTGGGTCGGCCGCCCACCTGAGAGCGGCACACGGTTACCTGAAGAGGACCTGCGCCCTCTCCCGGGAACTGTGTGCACTAGCTCCAGGTGGAGAAGCCGAGTAAACAGACGTTACCCGGAAATACCGTGTATGAGATTAATATGTAATATCATGCCCCTACACCAGTATCAATATGCGAAAAGCTAAATACACTCTACAGCATGTCTCAATGTAGCTGTCAATGAGTGATACATTATACAAACCACAGACAACTAATACACAGATAACAAGTAAATAATTTTATGCTTAAAGGCCTTTCCGGAGCATTTACATGACATTACTGTACTTAAACTTTAATATTCCTTTAAGGGATCCTAAATATGCTTAAATAGTAGTAATATTATTACCCATTCACCCTTAGCATATTGATATATCATTTTGTCGTCTTCCATCTTGCCAATGCAACCAAAAATGTAAACATATTATCATATAACCAATGTTACTTATATTTGTAGGTCTTTAATACCGGGCATTGGCTGAAGGCCCTCCATGACTGTCTTTTCAACACATTGTTCTATATATGTGTCCCTTCCATATTAATTTTGTATGAGATATCGATGTTTCTTTCATGTTATTACCTTATCGTACATTATAACATGATATATTGTCAAACTTACACTTGTGGATGGATACCAATTGTCAACTGAAATTATTCGTTGGAACAAACATGTCCAAATCCTTTCAAAAAATAAAAATAGAGATAAAAATGCACACATTCATGCAATAAGCAAATGCTGCACTTTAGAAACATGTCTTGGTGAAAGGGTGGAGGCACTATTAAGGAAATGTCCACCTCTCCTGCCTCCCTGCTATTACAGCAGACTGCCTGAATTTGATAACGTTAGGTGCTGCCTCGTAAGGGGCCACTTACCTGCAGGAGCCCACTGCGCATGTCTGATCAGGGGATCACGTGACTGCTGTCAATGCCAGCTCTGTGTGGGGTCTATTCTGCTACATCTGACTACCTTAAGTCTGATGCACAGATTGGCACACTTTGAACAGAAAGAGAAGCAATGGGAGGCCTCTTAGAGGCAGGTTAAATTCTGTAGCTTTCATTCAAAGAACAACGAGGGGTGGGGTAGGTAGATTGGGGGGGGGACCAAAAGATTTGGACCCCTCCTAAGGGGTCTAAGTATTTCATTTCATCCCTTTTTCAAGAAAAAAACAGCGCATTACTATAATTAAAAGGGGTTGACCACGCTCCCTTTTATTCTGATACAATTTGAGTTTATAACGAATCTTTATTACACAAGGTGATTTTCTAAAGAGACGATACAATCAAATGGGTACAACGCCCAACATAGATACAGATGCTTAAATCAACAACGCAAATAACATGATATGCACTCGACCCGTCACATACAGGCAATAGGGAGTAGACATATTACTAGCAATGGATTATAGCACGTTATACTAGTTAACAGGACATAAAAATACAACATCGCGCAAAAGTCCACTCACTTTGATGGTGTATCAGCCTGGGCATTAGTCAGTTTGGATCCTCGATACATAGTCTTTGCTGACAAAACTGGTCTAGGGAAACTGAGCCACAAAGTAATATAAAGGTGTAAGGACATCAGGAATATGAGTAAGTGAGAAGGCGGGCTCTTATTAATAGGATATTGACCCCCATATACCAAGGGTATTAAACAAATCACAATACAGTCAAAATGTGTACGGATTCAACCCTGTTGCTGTTAATTCACCAAAGTACACAGAGAAAATAAGAAGAATCACTGTGATTCCCGACTTGATCACTGAGTTAATTCTCCCCAGGACTCTAAAGTGACTCCCTAACATTAGCAGGACTCTATAATGACTCTATAATTAATCCAATTCTAAGACTCCCTTGTGATTGGTAGTCACTTTAAAGTCATGGGGAGAGTTACCTCAGTGATGGAGTCCAGACTCCCATTTAGGAGTCACTGTGATTCTACTTCTTTTCTCCGTGTAGCATTCAGACGGCATGACAACAAAAGGCATTGTGCATCAAAGGACTATACAGCGTTGATGTATTCCATTTCAATATCCATCAATCTGGACACGGTGAGACCACATTTGAATACACTCCCCCAACGACTTCCTCAGGGATCTCTGTCCATGTGCACCTTAATAAGGTATGGGACTGTCTCTCCCCAAACCCGCAGAAAGTATTGCTGTTCACCAGGGCCCAAAAATAGGTTTGTTTCAGGTCACCCGACCAACCCTATCGAATCAGGGCCGACCCTACAATTTCGAAGAAATTTCCATATTTTTTTACCCATTTTTGGTCAATTGTAGGGTTTTCGGAGAGGTTGGCTAGTACTTTGATGTTTAAATAAAAGAAATTGTCTAAAAAAAACAACCAACGACCTACCGACCCTACATTTTCTGACCATGTTACCTGAAACATACTTTTTTTTGGCCTAGTCTTCACCGAACCCTGTTTCATCTTTTATTCATTGAATTAACCACACATTCTGACTTACCGTTAAAATATTATAGATATAATTTGCAGGTAGGTTATTGGATTCATCTAGATCATTCAAATATTTGGTAAACAATAGGTAGAAACCATGCTAAACAATGCTGTGTATATGTGCTTTATTATGTTTAAACCTTAGATCTATGGTTATGTATGGTATACCATTTGCGTCCCTACGCTATTTGGATGTGGTATCTCTGTTACTCTCGTTCCCAAGCCCTTCTGAAGGAAGGCTCTGGTAACAGCTAAATGTTGGGATTTTGCTGGGTCTGGTCAACCCCTGCTGGTAGCTTGAAACCAGTGAACAGGAACAGGAAATGGAACCAGAAAGGCTGATGGTAAAACTACCTAAAACTACCATCATACATTCCGGTTCCTGCCCACTGGTTCCAGGCTACCAGCAGGGGTTGACCAGACCCAGCATCCAAGTTCAAGGTCATTTGGCTGTTACCAGAGCCTTCCTTCGGAAGGATTTGGGAACGAGAGTATATCTCTGTTGCCTTCCGGACGGATGGCGTAGGGTTTTCTAGTCTTTGTAATTAGTAGTAGTAATTAACACTATACAGGACATCAGGGTGGAGCTGTTACATAATCTTAGAGTGGCAGTTAATGAACTCATTTGATTGCCTAGAACCCTGGGAGAATGTAACTGTGTGATTGGTCCGGCTGTGTAGGCTGGGTAAGGCTTAAACCAACAGATCTTACTGCACGTCCAGTAACAGTCGGAGTGGAGTAGGGACCGGTACTCAGCTCTATATATAGGGGTGCTGGGCCTTTAAAATCTGCTGACTCATTGTATTTCTTATTAGCAAAATTCCATTGACGTAAATTGGCCCAGATTTCATCGTCGGACGAGATTCGTCCTAATAAAGTTTAACATTGGAGACTTTCATTGGATGACGGAATCTTGGCCGACTGAAGTCAGTAGAATAATCCGTCTAGAAGGGCTGACCATATACACCAGGTTATTACAAAGGAGTTTCCAGCGGCCAATTTAGAGGCCTCATGGGTTTTTGTATAACTATTAAGTCTTGACCTTACACTTTTTAAAGATGACATGATGCATTAATGCATCATGTCCTTGGCCATTCTGATGCATAGATGTAGCCCCGGTGAGTAACTCACCAGTGCTGGATTGAATCATTATGCTGACCCTATTGGGTTGAGAGACTCCCAAAGGGTCTAAGTGATGCACAAATGAAGCACCTACAAGGTACTGGCGGGGCTGCATTGGTGCATCATGACGACAGATGTCATCTTCTAGCGACATGCCTTCCTAAGTAAATTAAGACATCATTTGTTAGAACACATCTACAGCATGTGATGCACTCGCTGGTGATTGAGTGGCTGCATGGATGCAGCACTGGTGAGATACTTCCAAATGGCTGCATTCACGCATCATGGCCAGAGTTTATACCACATTGAAGCACTGTGCAGTCCTTAAAAGATGAATGGGTTCAGCAATGCTGTCCATATTGCTTCAAGCCGACATGTGCATAGCTACACTGTTTGGAGTAAGTACTGTAGCTGTACAGTATAAAAGGAGGCATTTTTGCTTTCCAGTATCACATACTGTACAGCTACAAACTCACCTACTGTTATCAACAATCTGGAGATTATTTGTTTGAGTCCTACCTGAGCAAAATAGGTAGTACTGTTGAAATGTGCATAAAATATCTAAATTATACAATGCACATATTTAAAATATCACTTGCTAACATTTCTTTTTCAAAATGGGTGAAATGCATGTCAAATGGGTTAAAGAAAAACGTATTTTCTATTGTGCCAATGTGAGACTCAATACCACCACCTTCTGTGTGTGGGTTTTACAGTGGGTAAGTGTAGCTAAACTGTATGTGATACTAGAAACCAAAAATACCTCCTTTTATACTGTAAATTTACTATATCTCACTGTGCAGCTACACTAACTTCTGACAGCGTAATATGTCTGTTGTAAACTAGAGGCGGCCCCAGGCCTTAGCTGCAGTACAGAATATTGTGGAATGGGGTGGGGGAACCATTAAGAACCCTTTAAGGACGGCATGTCGCTAAAATATGACATTTGTCGTCATAATGCGCCAATGCAGCTCAGGGCAGTAAGTTGCCTGTTCTGCATTGGTGCATCATAATCGCGACCATGGTGTCTGCATGATGCTCGAAGGCAGCACTTCCTCCAGGGCTGCATTCATGTATCATGACGACCAAGGGCATACGTTGATGCATTACACCGTCCTTAAAGGGTTAACATCCTTTTAAGGGATGCATAATCCCTGATGTCCTTTTTTGGCATGATGCATGAATGCAGCCCTGGAGATTAAGCTTCAGAACTGTTTACATGCATCATGGTGACCATACCAGGTTGATACACTCCCAACGCCTTCTTATGATACATGAATGCAGTGCTAATGTGTGCACAACAACAAAGGATATGACATATTTAAGCACTACGCATTCCTAAAAGGTTTAAAAGGTCTAGCGCTGCTCTACTCTGAGGACTATTGAAAGCCTACCTAGTAGTTTTATTCATAGGGTTCACTATTAATGTCTCCTGCAAATGGATCAGAAAGTGTATGCGCGAAGGCACTTACATTACTATGGACATCCTGAGGGCATCAATACTCTGAATGCTATAAAGGCCTATTTATTTTCAGCTGCGAACTAATTTGTCATTTCAGTGAGCAATAATCACTTTGAGTATAAGTGCGAACAATCTCGGGGTCATTGGCCTAGGGAATCTATTTGAGAGAGGATCTAGCATAGTTTGTGAGACGATTACCCACAGAACTACACAGTCCTGTAGCGCCAGTTTAGTCCTTCAATACGCTATGCACTTTGTCTTCATGATGCTAGAATGCAGCATCGGTGAGCGAGTTACCAGTACTGCCTTTATGTAGCCAACCATACAAAGCCAAAACACTCGCAGAAGGTCGGCTTTATGCGTTAGTACAGCCTGAATCATCCACGAGGACTGTATTTATGCAGAATGATGGCAATGGACATTCCTCATTAAAGTACTACCGACCTTCAACCCTTTGAAGAAGGCATGAAGCTAAAACACATTTTTCATCATGATGCACAAATGCAGCTCCAGCGAGTAACTCGCCAGTGCTGTATAGGTCACTTTGGAGTGGCTCAACCCTAAGGATGGCATGATGCCTTAATTCATAATGCCCTTGGTCTTCATGATGCATGAATGCAGCCCTGGCGAGTAGCTTGGCAGTGCTGCATTAAAGTATCATGCCGACCCTATGGGGTAGAGACACACCTGTAGGGTCGACATGATGCACTAATGCAGCCCCAGCGAGTTACTCGCCGGGGGCTGCATTGGTGCATCATGACAACAAATGTCATGTTTTAGTGACATACGGTCCTTAAAGGGTTAAAATGTTGAGCATTATGTGGGGCAGCATCAGAGCTGAGCCCAAGGCAGGCTTCGGTAACGTGATGAAAAGACAACAACAGAGCGGTGCCACACTGCCCGCAGCACGACTCAGTTTGTGATCCCTGCTTCTGTACATCTTGTAACTCCTAGTCTCTAGTGTTGAACCCACAGGTTTCAACAAGACCTCAGTTTGGAGAGTGAGTAGGCTATAGAGTACCATGGGAAGGTGTGCAACTACAAGTTCAACCTCATCTTTGCATGACTCTACAAACAGTTAGTGTACATAACATAACCCTAGATGGCACCACCTCTCTATAGACTCTATTGGGACATCCAAGGATGAGGTTGAACTTCTAGTTGCACACCTTCTCATGTGCAGATTAAATAAATGAATTACAAACAAACAAACAATACCCTATAGCCTGCTCACTCTCCAAACTGAGGTCTTGTTAAAACCTGTAGTTAAACCCTTTAAAGCGGCATTCTCACCAAGCGTCCCCATCCAATTCTAGCCTACTATATGCATATGGTGCTAGCTGTGATTGCTAAAGCTTTAAAAGCATCATGCACAAGTGCACACTTATCAATACATGTATGATGCATGAATGCAGCACTGGATACTGAAAATAATGCATTGATACACCCATGAGGCGCTGATACGGTACCAGTGGGTTACTTGCTGGTTCTATATCGTGTCTTCAAAATGAGATGAATACTGATCCGTCAGCTCCTTACAATGTTAATACTGCCATTGGTAAACTAACAAGATGAGTGGTGAGGCTGGAATTCCTTAACCCTTTAAGGATGGATATCACTAAAAGATGACATTTGTTGTCCTTATCCATAATTCACCGGCACGTTACTCGCTGGGGCTGCATTGGTGCATCATGATGACCCTCTGGGAGCATCTTAACCTCATAAGGTCGGTGTGATGCTTGAATGCAGCAATGGCGAGTTACTTGTCAGGGATGCACTCATGCATCATGACGACCAAGGGCATGATTCATTAAGGCATCATGCCATCCTTAAAGGGCTAAGCTGATACTTTGTGCAGTGTATCCACAGATTGATCTGGAGCATATCATGTTTTCACAGTTTCTATGAACAGGCTTTTCACTCTACACGTGTATATGAGTAGAATGAGAAGGAAATAATTTTAAATAACAGGGACATTCTTATTTGGTAAATTCAGGTATATCACTTCTGTGTGTTTTCGTGTGTGAGGTTCAGATCTCTTCAACTTCCGAGAATTGTCATGAATTCTATTTTGGGCAGAAAATCTTTCCTCCAGGGGGTGAGTGCCCTGGACAGGTGGAATCTGAGCTGATATTACCAGTACAGCCTATGTAAAAAGGCCGTGGTGTTTAAACAGGACAGCCTCCTACACCACCAGAGTGCAGATTAACACCTTCTTTTGTTTATACATAGTTGTTCAGCAGGGCGTCCTGTTATAACACCCCACAACTGCTAAACACCCCATGGTGTTTAAACAAGCCAGTATAACACTCTGCAATCATTGTTGCAGTACTAAACCTAAGAATGTGATAGAGAGTGTGACTCAAATACAAACTTAACTTTAAATAGCTCCTCAATGCAATGCTATACACTTGTGTTGCAACCGCATTTAGATAGAGGACATTTTGATCCATATTCCCACTATGCATTTACTCTCAGCAAATTTGACAGGAAAATCGCAAATGAACTAATGTGAATTATACAGCAAACCCATGGCATCTGTAACAGGGTGGGTACCTATAACAGCTTACAAGCGTGGTGTTTAAACAGGATGGGGTGTTTGAACAGTCTGTACTTGAACACAAGGTAGTCCTCCTGCTGGATTAAGATGCAGTTCGGCTACCCACAGATACACCAGCGAAAATTGCTCTGGAAGAAGCAAGGAGGAAGATAAAGAAAACGAAAGAAGGCCAAAAAGCAACCTGGATGTCTGTGCTGGAAAAGATCTGAAAGCACAAGACTTGACACTAGAGGGAGCCACCAAGTTAGCATATGACAGAAACGCATGGGGGAGGGTAGTGTGCAAATGCCAGATGTGCCACGTGCATGCGTACTTCATGCGTAACAGAGAGAGAGAGACCCTGAATTTAACTAAAAGTTTTTTCTATCATGAATTCTCCTTTATTTTTGTGTAACACTGCCCAGCCTCAGCCGGCAGAGGTCACCCTGTGTCAGGCGTACCCCCGGGCCACGTGGGATCAGCACGGAGGGCGTGTTTACCTTATATCAGCTCAGGTCACATGGGGTCACACAGCGTCTGAGCCTTCTTTGGACAATCCCAGATCTCCAGCATCCTAGCTAGAGTTATGAATAAGCTGTCTCGGCAATAAGGGATGTGATCATGTAGATGTTAGGATATATGTTCCAGTTTGGACGCCATGACTGCATTCATGCATTATACCGACCAGTCAGTTGGAGTTTGGTGCTTGCATGTAGCACACACAGAGTAAAGAAACAGCGTCTAAAGGGAGTCCAGGTTTCCTCCAGAATGACTCCCCTCTCTAGGGGAGTCCAGGTTGCCTAAGGGAGCCAGGATCCTAGCTAGAGTTATAAATAAGCTTGGCAATACAGTCTGTGCTTATGTAGATGTTGAGATATATATTCCAGTTCGGATGCTTTGGCTGCATTCACGCATGGTGCCGACCATTCATAGTGTACAAACCCGGTTAGGTCAGCATGATGCTCGCATGTAGCACGGGCTGCATTCATCTTTCAAAATAATGAATGACAAGATCCATTTAGCCCCTTGAGACTTGCTATAACTACCTACTTGTACATTTCAAATCATCCAATTAAGGCTCCGAAAAGCATAAACAACCACTCATGGCATATCTTAATTGGTTGATATCAGGAAAACCGGTAGAAAACTGACCATTCTGTCTGTAACTCTCAAAAATCTGTAACTGGAAGCAGAAATCATTACCTGTGTCGGTGAATCACATTGGTTGCAGGAACAAGTCCAGGCGCGCTCCATTAGCACATGATCTCTTTTTCCAAGAACAAATTTTCTGCTGAAAACACCTTCTATTAAAAGCCCAGAGACATGGGTTTTGTCTCCAGAGACATATTCATTTCTCTTATAACAAGGACTTATCACCTCTGGAATTGTAGTCAGAACCTCGAATCCTGTCACATGACCACTATCTTTGACCACAAACTGTTTACATGAATTCCCTAAATAGCCCAGAGCCTTTAGCAAACCTACTAACCATGTAGGCCAAAGCTGTAGGATTCCAACAAGCCCAATATCAGGTCTCTACTCCAATTATTGGCCGATCTAGAGCGATTTTAAGGTCTAGGATGTGGCCGTATTTGGAGACAGCCTAGCAATGCTATATCATCCAAACCATGGCACAAGTGAGAATCTGGTAGGGCACAACCATCACAGGAACTCCCCAGAAGAATGAAATATAAGTATTTTGTTTTTGGAATATCTCAAGAACCGCTGAAGATTTTGGCTTGAAATTTTCATAGTATGCGTGCCTTAGGGTCAGCAACTTCCAGGTCACGCGATAATGACCTTGACCCAAGGTCAAGGTCAAAGCTGAACTGTAGGTCGATTTAAGTCAAATGAACCAAATTCTTTTATATTTATGTTTCCTGTCCATTATTATCATGCAGTATGTTGAATAATATGCTGTTAAGCTCTGCAGTGTTCTCCTGTGACCTTCAAAGCCAGCCAGGTCATCATATGGCCAAGGTCAAGGTCAAGACGCCTGCCAAGATCTTCAATCTTGAATTACTCGGTAAATAATCGGAGTAGGGACTTAATTCCAAGTGCATTGGAATCGTACAGATTAGCTCTACAATGTCCCAATGGACTTCTTTTTTTAAACTTATCATGACCCTAGTTATGTTCAAGGTCAAGGTCATAGGCCTGAGGCTTGTCCCATAGCACTACATCCTGATCTCGATCATGAATATCCATGCAAATAATTGGAGTAGAGACTTAATTCTAAGTGCATATTAATCGTGAGAGTGAGTTCTACAAGGTTCAATAGATATGTTCAACTTCAAGTAATCTGCACACATCTTGCATGCATACTCTACATAATAACTAAAACTGCTTGAAATAATGGCTAATATCAATAATGCATGATAATCTTAAGCCACGCATCCAAGACTTCTGCAGTAGATTGCATTCTTTGTTTTAGGACCTACAGTTTGATCTTTAAGATGTTTAAGCAAACTCATATTTTTGAATCAGGTAGCACAAAAACATTAGGCTAGCATATCAAGCCAAAATTGATTTTCAATATAGAGCCACCCTAAGAATGTTTTTGCCAGGCCTATGTGGATCCGATCTTTGTGTGCTACTTGAGTAAGGATTACATTTAAATTGATTAAAGGAGCTAGACACTGCTAGACATTTCATTAAGACCAACAATTTCATACTTTTCTTTGGCTGCTATTATACTTTAAGTGTTCAGTTTCTTCTCCTTGATGTCATTGGATTTTACCTTGTTGGAATAGTTGCCGTTGTTACAGCGTTACATTAGGTAAGTGTTGCTAAGGAAATAATGTCTGAAAAATGTTGAAAATTAAGTTCATGTCTTATGTATATTTACGGATACAGAAAAAAAGAAAAAGGGTTTGATGGTCAATTTCATACATATTTTGCTTCATACAATACAACAATTGTTCCATTTCAATTTCAGGTACCAATCATGGAAGAGCACAGCGGAAGGCAGAAAAGCCAATAATTGTTTGACCATGTGATCACAATTGATCATCTTTGATCATCCATGGGGTTAAATGTTCAGTTTTATTAAATACTAGTCGTAAATATGCTTAAATATGACTTCTGAGACTGTTGCAACACTACAGACCTTGATTAGCTTGTACTGCACATGACAAGATCTATATGGATTGAAACCTTGAACAGTCCTGACCAGCAATATGGATTTTGCTAGAAATATGTTTGGCAATTTAGACTCTACATACATGGCAGTGATATACATGTAATAAAGCCAGTTGGATATTGGATATATAAATGTTGTCACAGCATATTGCTAAAAGATAGGGCTGGTCTGACTGTTGTTAATCATCAGTCATCAAGGTAGCACAGCAGTGAGAGATCGACCCCTTCTTCATCCACAACTTGCAAATGATCATCAAGACTTGACTGCACCCTATTTGTGTAAAGTTATAGATACATTGAATAAATCTACTTTTGTAACAGCCTGAGTTTACTTCTCTTTGGTCATAGGGCCATCACTGTATATATTTACAAATATTTAAATGCATGATAGCAAACTTCTTAACATTGGGCCTACCACTTAAACCCCCACCTGGACTATATGAACTGCAGGTCACACCCCTTTTTAAATGTCCTCTCTATCAGCCGATGCACACTGGTCATCAATGTACCCAAGGATTGCTAAGGATATATCAATCCCTGCTTTTCTAAAATTGCACAATTATGTATGAGGCAAAGGCTGGTGAGATAATATGGAATAAATTTTGTATTGCACTGAACACCTAAGTCTGTTAGACGGGTGATCAGTGCTGATGACTTAAGGTGATCATGCCTTATTGATGACCTAAGGTGATCACTGTGATCACCTAACATAATCATTTTGAGCACATGATTTTGCCACTAGGGGGCCCTACTATACAGCAATGCAATATACAGCACATACTTCAGGTGATCTACTGATTAATAACTATACTGATCTTGATCATAGGTGTTTATAAAAATAGTGGATAGTAAGACTATATGGAACATTAGAGACTCAACTAATTAAAAAGAAATCATGCTATAATTATAAAAAGCATTGGTAGGTGTAAACATAGACACCTCATTTGTCTATGGAATCATAACTACAAGTGTTAGGAGTGACTGTTATTAGTTATACACACATGCATACACCTTATTAGGTCTATGATGAGGGATGATGGCTAAAATGTGCTCTCAGATGCAGCTTGATGATGGGAGGAGGGGGGGGATTATGAAATTATTTCAAAATGATATCACATTATGCAGAAAAGGACAGGAATCGACAGAATAATTCCAGGCCAGAAAGGTGATCATAAGTGATCACCCCTGGTGATCACTTATGATCACCTAGTGACGAAGGGGTAAGCGCTCTCGACACCGGCACAATGATCACCCTAAAGTCGTCATCAGTGATCACCTTTGAGCCCCATTGGGTTTTCAGTGTGATATCTTATATTGTAATAAAACCAGGTATTAATTCATATACTACTAACTAGAACCATTTGAGGATTTGACTGACAGGCACCTGCATAGTTACACACTCTGAAATCAGAATGTCATAGATGAAACTGATAGTATGTATGTACATAATATAAAAATTCCCGGGGGGGGGGGGGGGGGGGGGCACTCTCGCGTTTATGGAAACCATGTGCATACATCACCTTGAATTTGGGCCTTTTTGGCAGGACAAAATTCTATCAAAACAACCCCCTTTTGGTGGGATGACAACTAAAATGGAAAGAAACCACACCCCTTTTTTACCAAAAATTGGCAAAACATATGCCCCTTTTAGCAGGAAATCCACCTTATTTTTTGGGATATTTCATACAAAAAAAAACCATTTTCTGTGGACTTTTTGAAAAATTTTTGTTGGATATTTCTGGCCAAAAACATACCCTTTTTGCCTAAAAATGGCCAAGAAAGGACCCCTCCTGGTGGGTCTACCCGACTCACCAATGAGGCCCAAAAAGTACCCCTTTCCCACTACTTACTTACTACTCACATAGTAACTATAGAACATATAGGGAGTGCCCCCCCCCCCCCCCCGGTTAAAATTCACACTGAATCGACTGGTGGAAGCAAGATGGACAAGAGGAAAAGCTGCCCTGGAGAAGATCAGGTAGGGAGAGTAATGGGATCACAAGAAGAAGACAGACATGGTGAGGAGGCAGACAGGAAGGGGTCCAAATAATTTCCATGAAGTTGTAAACTTGATTGAAGTTAACCTCCTAAACAACTTGGCACAGTTTAGTGTAAACCAAGTGCACATTTATTAATCTTGAGATCTAGAATATGAAGCTTTAGACCAGAGCTTCAGAAAAGAGATCATTGGTTGGGGGGGAAAAAAAATTGTCTAGCATTGTTAAAAATGAGCACCCCCCTAAACAGCAAAGCACTGCTAGATTGCTGCAGAATACAATAGGCCTATAATCAGTAGAGATTTAGGGGAATCCAACTTTGCACACCCCTGATTTATATGCTCCAGGGAAGACTAAAGGGTAAGGAGGAATATCTTATTACAAGAGCGGGGAGGGGTTGGTGGAATTTGAATTTTTCTTCTTTTTTTGGGGGGGGGGGGGGATTTCAGCAATAAGATTAATTGTTTTGCCCCACCCCTATGGAGAGGTCAAAAGTTGATGCACCCCCCCCCCAAAAAAAACCTTTAAGTTGATAAATAATGACCACTCACTAAACACCAAAGTAGGCCTATTGGAGCAGAAAATCTAAAGATTGATGGGGTTGGGGGGGGGGGGGCATGTGTGGTGTCAGATCCCTCAAAATCTCCCCATTGTATCTACCCCTAGAAGACATGGGGGTGGGGGAGTAATGAATGTTAGGGGGTGCTCATTTTTTAAGGACAACGGGGGGCAGGGGATTTTTCATTATTACCCCCCCCCCCCAAGGGGGGGGGGGGGTAAAAGGTGGGGGTCACATTTTCTATGTAACCCCCCCCCCCCCCCACAACCCTGTAATTGATAAATGCACACTATGTCATAATACCAGACCAGACCAGACTCCCTTTTTTGGCCCCCACCCTCTAGAGGGGTCTAAATTTTTCTGACCCCCCCCCCTTAAGAAGGATTGAAAAAATGTTGCCCCCCCCCCTCAAACCACCCCTCTGGAAAATTAATGACCACTCCCTTAGTGAGTATTTATAATTATGGGTAGATTGTAGAAAAACTAGAATTGGTCCGCTAGGGCAAATTTTCGACCCGTCGGGAGAAGGGGGGCAAATTTTGACCCATTGTGGGGTGCAATTTTTTACCCCCACCCCCCCCCCCCAATGTTAACAAATGATTCCCTTAACTACAGGGGGTTCACACTAGAACATGGAAGGGGGAAGGACAATGTAGGGCCTATGTTATGGGTGGGTCAACCCTGGTCCTTACACTTGCCCACAAATTAGTACAAATTACGCCGACGTCCCATTTTTGCAGGCCCGCGGGCGGTCTAAAAAAAATTATGACCATTTCAAATTTATCATCATTGTGAAGATAAACACTTATACTTTGCAAATATCATAGTTTCTTGAGTGGAAATTAAAATGAAATAGTAAATAAGCAGGATTAACATCATCATTGCTGCATGGCAACTACTGCAGTTTCAGCGCCTGTGCTGTCCCCATAGAGATTGCATTGTAAACGGGAGCTCCAAAATTAGCAGCACTCCCTTTTTCAAAATAGTTTCGGCAGGACTAATATTTGGAGTACAGAAACCTATCACATATGACTGGAAAGGGGAGACCATGTACTGTTGCCTCAATATAGTTTCCAGAATGTAAATCTAGTTAATAGTCTACTGTGTCAAGTTGTTTGGAAAGTTAACTTCAATCAAGGGTCACCATGTCGTAGAAACCGAACGGGTTATCACAAAACCATGAATCAACAACCAGAATGTAGCCAAGGCCATATCTGACCCAGCTGGACAGTTACCTAGATACCAGTACTGTAACCAATGCCATTGTAACTAAGGTAACAGGTGTTGTAACTGGGTCCTGGCTGGTGCCTGCTTGTGCCATCTGCACTGGTCCCAGGGAGTGCAAATTTGGAGCATACCATCTTGCACTCCCATGGCCCCCTGAACCTAAATATTGGTCTATTTACATCCCCAAGATGTCATTCTGACCGTGAACATGTTTGCCAAACAATGGGTAAGTTTATTTTTAGATTGAGTGAGATTTAGAGATCGAAAAACGCATTTTACCGGCACCGACTTTAGCGGCCACGGCGAACTTCGCCGATGTCGCCTGCGTGATCGGCAGCAGCGTAACCCGCTAGTGACAAAGTACAATAAAGACTGAGCCATACCTTTATCTAAGAGGCTACAGTTTGGGTTAGGGTAAGGGTTAGGGTTAGGGTTAGGGTTAGGGTTAGGGTTAGGGTTAGGGTTAGGGTTAGAGTTTGTCTAAATTCTGAGAAACAATCATGATTGTTTTGTTGATGATGCCCTCTTAAAAGAGGAGGCTAGTGTCTCTGGAGATCAGAGACATGTCTCTGGCCTTCTTAAACAAGGATTTTTCACCTCAAAATTTCTTCTTATAAAAGGAGATCATTGCCTGCCACACCAGTCAGAGTGCTATACCCTAGTTGACTGTCCCCAACCCTCACTCTGCTGACCCATAGCTCCCTTTAACCCACAGTGGACGGCTTATAATAACAAATGGTTATGTCACATGCCCTTGCATGACCGAAGGTTCAGTTAGATACCGCCCTCATCACTGAATCATGTAATGATAACAATGGTAGAGTGGCTTGTGCCCTTTGGGGGTACCAGGTAATAGGGGTCAGCCCACAAGTTTTAACATGACCTCAGCTTGGCGAGTGAGTAGGCTATGTAGGGTAACATGGGAAGGTGTGCAACTGGAGGTCCACCCTGGTCTATGGACGTGACAAATAGCCTCTACACACCAGTAGTGTGCAGAACAACCCCTATGGAATGCATTAGCACCATCTAGTGCATGTTGCATACACTACTATGTTACCCTGCATAGCCTACTCACTCGCCAAGCTGAGGTCATGTTAAAACCTGTGGGTCAGCCACTTTTAAGAATATGTCGGGGAGAGAACACAGTTTGGTCATCTCTGTACAGAGGATGAGAATAATTTTGTCGTGCTTTTGCCAAAAATCTCGCAACCTCTCTCTGTTCTTAAAAAACGCCCACTTAGGCCACTCAAAAAATGAAATGTTTTCTCATGACTGCACGCATCACGAACATCAGGCTTTTAGGAAAACTTTTGGTTTTATTTGCCAATTTTTGAAGAAAAACAAGATAAAAATGGACAAAATATGTTGTATTTGGTATCGAATTGAAGCTAGTGATGCCAGCGATACAGTGGTATAGAGACAACTTATAATCTCTCCACTTTTAAAGATGATTAATTCTTAAACAATGAAACATTAATTTTGGTCTCAAGAAACGTAAAAGAAGTAAAAGAAAAAAGCCTCCCTCGTCAGATCTTTTTCATAGAGTGGCCTAACTAATGCCTGTAAGGGGTTAGGGTTTAATGACAGGTAGGGTGAGGGACAGAGGGGAGTAGTATTGTATGTATCGGAACGGGACTATAGTTAAGTACTGTTTATTACTCAATCGACCTGCAGCCAATCAGAGGCCTCCCTTTTGGCGGGAAATTCAAAAGCAGCCAATGAGAGGCCTCCCTTTTGGCGGGAAATTCAAATAGGTCACGTGACCGGAAGTGACCTACTTCCGGTCACGTGACCTTTGGGCGGGAAATTCAAATAGGTCACGTGACCGGAAGTGACCTACTTAAGAGGGTCACGTGACCACCATGTTGGCGGGAAATTCAAATAGGTCACGTGACGGGAAGTGACCTACTTAAGGGGGTCACGTGACTACTAGGTTGGCTTTCAAAATAAGTCACTTGAGATTTTGATGGATAAATAAATTTAAAAAAAGAAAAAAAAAGCAAGCTGAAAAAGCTTGCTAAAAAATAATTTAAAAATGCGGCTCTTTTTTTCTAGGAGGGGGGGGAGAGGGGCACTCTGGGGGGCACTCTTTAAGATGCATGGGGGGGGAGGGGGGGGAGGGGGGGAGGGGCAGGGTTTTTTAAGAGTGAGACTCGCTTCTCTGCCCTCTCTAAAAGAGAGGGCAGAGAGGCGAGTCTACTTACAATGAAAGGTATCATGATTGCGTTTATGATGATGTGCATCATGATGTGACTATCTTACAACCCTATGAGAAATAAGCAAGACATGGGCGTACTTACACGGGCTATTTGTAAACTAATGAATGTGACTTCCTCGTTAAAATCAGTATCTACACCTCTTTTAAGCTTAAGGCTTTTTCTTGAGTTTATTCTTTTGTTCAATTTCGGGCCCACCTCAAAAGAGGAATAGGCCCTCTGTAGCACTTGTCGCTTGCTCATCAATCAGAGCCGGGGTGTAGAAGGCCCCTGCCCTGTCGGGTACGAGATAGATCGACCTCTGGTACGTTTTTGGTTAGTTTGGAGCTCTCAGTCGACTGTCTTATCCACCTTAAAAAAACCAGACTTTCGGTGTCTCATGATAAAACTGGTGCCTTATACTAAGTGCTGGATTACTTTCTCATTTTTTTAGTGTTCTATCCGATGCTTATTTAATTTTTGCACTGATAAAAACGGTTAGCTTGTACAAACACGCGGTCTATTTAAGTGTTAAGTGTAGAAAATGAACAGAACAGTGCACAGAAAATAGAGCTACCGACTACATTTCGCCCAGTCACTCAGCGGAGAACAAAAGAACTACTGACGTAGTGTACCCGCTATTCCGACAGTTGGCGCCACCGTTATACTTTTTCCGCGTGCGACATGAAGCCCTGGGGCGGGTACTGGCTGTTTTGGTTGTAGGTACCGAAACATAAAAAACTACAGCCAGCCCAATGTCATGGTGAGACAGCTCTCTTATTTTTACCTTGAGTAGCGTCCGTAGGGCCTATGACAAAACCTAGTCCCGTACACTGAGCAGCTTGAGGTCTGAAGGCTCATACAGAAAAATGTGTGGGTGTGTGGGTGTGTGGGTGTGTGGGTTGCTTTACGCCTTAGTTAACAGCTATGGTCATTTCAAGAGTGGTGATGGTGATCGAATCTATTGGCCCTTTTACCGAGACAAGGGTTCTTTTACATCCCACACTACATAGCAGAGAGACGTCTAGCAGCCCCTAGAGGCCCCGCAGGGGGCTCGAGAGGTGCCGTGGAGAAGAGCAGATATCCACGAGAGGCCACGCCAACAACCAAATTCTATCTTTATCCCGCGAGAAAAGGAGATAAGGGTCAAGGTTATGAACCATCAAAAGATTTTAGAGTAAATTAAGTTATGAGATATTAATATAATGTACATATCTAGGGCCCGATATAGGGCCTCTGCAGATCCCCCTTCAGGGCCCCGATCCATGAGGCCTTAGAAACGGAGCTGGGTCATGTAACCAAGGGAGATCAGCAGTTGTTGATGTCGGCGCTGCCGATAACGCTGGTAAATGACCGTTTTACTCATGTTTAGAGTCAGAATAGCTTGAGTATTACTTGAATATCGAAGAGTAGAGGTCAAATTACCCCAGACAAGGTGTTTCCATCTAGAAATTCTCGACAGTATTTCCGAAAATTGCAAATATTGGTCCCAGCCCCACGGGGCCCCATACCGAGTATTAAAAGTTTGAGATGCAACTTTCATTCATGCTGTTGACCAATCAGGGGGCCCTGTTTTTACGACCTTGACTACATAGTAAAAGTGATTGACAACGTCAGATATCACTTGACGACGTCAAATATCGATCTGATATTTGATCCCTTGATATTTGATTCAAAACCCACATCGAGTGGGATAAAGCCTTTTATCATCTTTTGATTGTGAGGCATACACTTTTCTTACACACAACAGCTGTCATCTATCAAGGGGCTCTGGATAGGGGGTCCCCATGTCGAATGTCGATCTTAGAAAATGACCATGTCACATGGCAATGTCACTTAATAATGTTCATATCCCATGTCGATTTTAAGAAATGTTCATGTCACCTGTCACTTTGATTTTTTGGGCCTCATGTCACTTGTCATTAGACCTCATGTCGTTTGTCGATTATAAGAAATGGTCATGTCACCATATCGAATTTAGCGGTCCACACCCATTATCAAGTGTCAGGGCATGTTGGCTGCTTGAACACGTAGTCTGTCATCACCCTTGTTTCTGTGCCTTATCTAAACAGGCAATTAGTGGCCGCTAGCCGAGAGTACCTCCCTGGTCGCCTCTCCCGAATCTGCTAGACGTCTCACTGATAGGAGTGTGTGGGTGTGTGGGTCTGTGTGTGTCTGTTCGGTCTGTGTGTGCACGCGTCTTGCACTCTAGTCTTGCGGACCACTGTTAAGCCTGTGGTTGGAGAGCGCGACATAGCCGCCCGCTACACTCTCTAAACAGAGGTCCGCAAGACTAGGCCGGATCGCGCTCTTGCTTAAAGGTGCACCTCAACTCAGTGCGCCTTTAACAGCCGCCCAAATAGGTGAAGTTCTTGACGCGGCACAGCGCCTCCCACCAGTAGCCAATCAGCGCGCCGAACGCCGGACACACCTCCACCGTGTGAGCCTCTAAGTAGGTCACACGAATCATACTAAGATGCCGATCTCTTCTGTCGGTTCGTCGCGGTGGCCGTGAGTGATCGCACGGTCGCCAAGATTCACTGCCTTGATTGGCAGAGGGGGGGGCTGATTACCCCCCGTCGGATGAATTGCGGCGAAACCATAATCAATTTTTCGCTGTTTTAGATAAAAGAGATCCAGAGCTATCCGCTCGTCCAAGAATTATTTTTCTATCAGCCCGGGATCACCCTCAAATTAAGGCCTAAAGTCCAAAAACCCAAAATTTTTTCCCTATGGGATTTCAGTGTCTAAGCGTTTTTTGCAGCCCCAAGGAGCAGCTCACGGGTTCGAACCCTGTAAACGCTTTGACGCGCTTTCGTCGAAAACGAGAGTATCACATCTATATAGGTCAACCATGTTAGCCTTGGTTTAAGTGCGTGCAGAACCGTGTATTGTGCATTTATGCAGCATACAGATATGGAGACAGGCTGCTACAGTGTCAAATTGATCGGCATTGTATGTAACTGGACATGAAGAAGGATATTTTTACTTAGTTTTCTAAAAAAAAAGAGGATAGTTCTCGGTACTACTATAATACTAATAGTGTCACTAAGGGAGAAAATGTAGGGGCACCGTAATTGAGAATTTCTTATTCATATCGCATGTCGATTTTTAAGAATGCTAGTGTCACATGTCACTTAAATGGTCTAATGACACAGATAGCACTAAACCTATAGACCTACCCCCCGTCCCCTTAGTCTTTCTATACTGAATCCGGGACTTGCCGGCGAGGTCGACAAAGGACTTACCTAAGGCCAAACAAAAAAAAAGTTGTGTTCAGGTAACCCGACCGACCCTATCATTTGGCTCCGACCCTAATCTTTTTTTTAGATTTTTTTATTTTTTTTAGACTTTTCCTGATCTAGGTTATCACCAAAGGGGAAAGGAGTACCTAATGACCTTCAACTAGCCTATTTGTCATCATTTGAAAGATAAGAAGGGAGGAAATCCTTTCTATGACAAAAACAGTGCTGATAATGGCTTAATTAGACAGATATTGGTCCTACATTATCAAATAACAACTCTATACAATGTGATTCTCCCATACAACTCATCTCAAAACCCTAAAAAAAAAATCCTAAAAAAAAATCGACCGACCTACCCTATTTTTTTTTTTTGGGCCATGTTACCTGAACACGGATTATTTTTTTGTTTGGCTCAATGAGCTCACAGCTAGACTAGATACCTCATGTTTTGGATTGGAGAAATCAGCAGAGCAATAAAAAGCGCGGTGAGGCTAGTGTGGCCCCTGTGAGTTGTAAAATTGGTGCTAAATGTGGTAACCAGGCGGATGCTGAGTTCATTGATATTGTCCGTTAATGATACTTAAGGTGGGTGTTGTCTAAAGTTTTAATTGATATTACCAATGTGGCCAATAATGACTTCACAGTTGGGGCCCTCGCCCGCAGGTCCCAGATTCAGGGTATTCTTTGTTTATTGTGTGGCCCCTAAAGAGGGGCCGACTAACTCTTTAGAGTTAGTTAGATGCTGCCACTGTGCTATGCAACAGCAGCTATTAATTACGCTTCATGTTGGGCGGCATGGATCACTTGATGGGTGATACCTCAAAGCTCAAACACGGCAGAGCCGTGTGTGGCATGCGAGGACCAGTGGGTCAGGGGTGATCCGTTGCAAACAGAATGCTGATCCGTGTGAGGTTCTGACTTTCTATAGTTTTTTATAAAGCCTTAGATATGGTGTGGTATTTTTCATCTCGCTATAGTTTAGTTGGTATTTAAGGAAACCGCCTCATTTCTATCAGAAATACACAATATTGAATTGTTTTTTATATTTTAATATATTAGAAGCGCGCTTTGTTGCCTATGTAGCTCATTATGCGTTGAAATGTTCGCGAGCATCGTAGGAATGTACAAAACCCCTATTGTGGCACCATCTGACGAAAGAGCGGAGAACTATACTAGCGCGTTTCGTTATTCACATCTTTTGACAGGGACTTGGTTGGTGGCTTTACGCCCTAATTAACAGCTGAAGTCATTTCAAGGGGGGTGATAGTGATCGAATCTATGGATACCTGAAGGTGGAAAGCACACACCCTACACTTTTACCGAGGCAATGGTGGTGCTGCTCAAAGGGTGTGGCGAGCTAGACTGGAGGATGTAATAACTAAGCAGCAGAAGGACCAAAAAGACAATCTCGTAGTAGTAGGTCTACTTAGATCTTGAGTAGCCGCCCTTGTGGTTATAATTACCTAGACTAGTTGGCTCTGCCAGCCTGGTCAAGTGAAAATTGGTAAGGAGACTATGAACTAAGCTAACATCTCATAAGTATTAGTTACCACCCCCTCACACCCGTTTAACAACGGATTCAGGGTCTAATTATGGAGACCCTAGAGTAAGATTAACAATATATCCCAATGTCTGTAGTAGACATTTACGACATGCAACCTGCCCCCTAGAAGGGATAGATCTGACCACAAGTCCGCAATATGGGACTCCCCCTCTGAGAGTATCAAGGTTTGCGTATAGTCTCTTGCAGGTTAATCTGTTATCTACCCCTTTGTCGACTTCGCCAAAATCCTGGGAGATTCACTTTAAACCTAAGGTCTACCCTTTTTATTCTTTGTTTATTGTGTGGCCCCTAAAGAGGGGCCGCGGTGTTGATTAATTACACCACATGTTAAGCAACATGAGATCAAACCTTCCTCAAAAGCGACAAGGCTCAGAGTCCTGTTGGACGGGAACCCTGTGTGGCATTTGAGGACGAATGGTTGAGTGATCCTACCGATCCGTCAGAGGTTCTGACTTTATATAGCTTTTATATCGCTTTAGATATGGTGTAGTATTTTCAATCTCACTATAGTTTAGTTGATATTTCAAAGAATCTGCCTCATTCTATCAGAAATACACAGCGTTGACATGTTTCTTATATTCAATATATTAGAAGTGTGCTTTGTTGCTTATTATAGGTCATTATGCGTTTAAAATGTTCGCGAGTATCGTGGAAATGTACAAAAACCCTATTGTGGCGTCATCTGACGAAAAGAGCGGAGAACTATACTAGAGCATGTAATGGCCAGACCAGCAGGCGGCAGCAGAGTGGTCAAAAGACAATCTCGTAGTAGTAGGTCTACTTGCATGTTGAGTAGCCACCCTTGTGGTTGTAATTACCTAGCCTAGTTGACCCTGCTGGCCTGGTCAAGTGAAATTAGTAAGGAGGCCCCCCCATTAACGCGCTCCACAGTCTTTAGACAGTTAAGACTATAGTCAAGACTGGAGAATTTAGCGAGACGTCCCTCTGGGAGGTCATAATCCTCAATGTTAGGTGTTAGCTCATTAACATCAGATACCATATTAACAAACCATTTAAAATGTTCATTTTAATAGCAACTCACCCTATTCTGACAAAATCCTATTAGCAGGTAACCTCTGTGTAAACCATACTGCAAACATCTGCTACTTCCAGCGTCTGCCTCGTGACTGATAGTGTACAACAAGACGAAGTGGGCAGAGATTAGAAAAAATGAGGCTCTTTATATAGCCGAGAGAGCAGCTAATCTGGATGTTCTAAGCTTGTTTTCACCTAGAGCTCCAACCCTCTTCCAGAGAGAATCAAATCGCTTTTCACCTGAACCCTTCCACCCCTAATCCATCAGCATGAAAAGAGAATTAACGAGTGTAACGTGCGCTACATGTATATGGGATTATAGCTGGTGAAGAGATAAAGCCGAGTCACCTGTGTATACAAAGACTACAGGGGGTGATTAACGACAGGTGTGACGCGCCAGCCCGTGAACGGATTAAGCCAAAAAAAAAGAAAAAAAAAAGTATGTTTCAGGTAACATGGGCAGAAAGACTGGGGTCGGTAGGTCGGATTTTTATTTTATTTTATTTTATTTTTTTAACATGAAAGCACTAGCCATCCTCCGTGGAAATTCTAAAAATGACCCAAAAAGTATAAAAATATGAAATTTTCTTCAAACTTGCTTAAAAAAAAAACGTAGGGTCGACCCTGTTTTGCTAGGGTCGGTCAGGTGACCTGAAACAAACCTTTTTTTTTTATTTGGCCTTATCTTTCAAGCTGACGCTTAAATTCAACTAGCCAGCCGCCGTCTACACCACTCACTGCGACAAGAGGAGGTGCTGTTGTTTTACACTTGAGTCGCTTACCACATGGACTCTACCTCACAGACAGACACGCGCCCCCTGTAGCTTTTTTTTTTGTTTTTTTTTGTATACACACGCTAATCTCATAACCCCCTTATCCGTTATACAGGTAACCAGTATTCTCTTTTAAAATAGCTGCCAGTCAGCTTAGCTCTAGAAGCAAGAAGGCGTGTATAGGTGCCTTATAAGTCGGCAGGGGGTAAATACTAGTGAAAAAAGGAAGGCAGGTGTGCAGGTAGCTTTTCTAACAGACACGTGTGTGCACTAAGCTGCTTAAGTCTAAACCCTCCCGCAGTAGTCAGGTGGCATGTGAAAACTTACTTAACTGATCTCTTACATTGAGTAGAGTCTCTGTGCTGAGAGAGCCTTTTCAGCCGTTTAAGAGGATTAACTAGGACAGGGTACATAAGGAGTGAAACGCCGAATAGCGGCTACTCAGTCTCGTGCAGCACAAGCAGCAGCATCTAGCAGCGGCTTCAGCAGCAGCTGCACGTGCAGCACAAGCAGCTGGCAGCGACTTCAGCAGCACAAGCAGCACGAGCAGCACAAGCCGTAGCATTTGTCAGCAGCATCCGTGACATCGTCAGCAGCAGCCCCCATGACCTTGTCAGCAGCACAAGCAGCCAGCAGCTGCCAGCAGCTGCTTCAGCAGCTGCTGGCAGCTGCTGCACGAGCAGTAGCACAAGCAGTAGCATCTGTCAGCAGCAGCAGCAGCAGCACAAGCAGCCAGCAGCTGCTGCATGAGCAGCACAAGCAGCACAAGCAGCAGCACCGACAGCAGCAGCAGCAGCAGCGGTGGTGTGGACCACTAAGTCGAGATGAAGCCTAGTGACATTTGACATGAAGCTTGAAAAACACAGTGACAGGTGACATGAGCAATTCTTAAAATCGACATGAGATATGAGCATAATTAAGCGACATCGACATGCGCCATGGCTATTTTTTAAGACAAACATCATATGTCATAGCCGCCTCATCCAAACCTCCACTAGTAGTGCTCTATAAGCGCAAGCTGTAAACCCTCTCCTCCCCCCGTGCACACAGGCGAATTATCAGAGTCAGCCAATGGTGTCAATACCCCTCTCATACAGGGGTCGGGCGCTGCTGGACTATAATAGATGAGTCAAGGACCGTTCTACTGAGGGTCAGGCAGGCTAAGTCGGACATTCAATGACAGGTAGGTCTTTGACAACCTTGCTTGAAAGTCTGGACAGCATTGACAGACTGGGGCATAAGGATCTCGCATGGTCAGACTTTCAAGCAAGTTTTGCTAAAGTCGCGTTATTGAATGTCCGACCTAGCCTGACCCACAGTAGAACGGTCCTTGACCCGTCTATTATAGTCCAGCAGTGCCCGACCCTTGGCTGAGAGCAGTTTAAGCGCCATTGGGTGTCTCTGATATTTGCCTCTGTGTAAGATGAGAAAAAAAGTCTGTTGAAAGACTATATTTCAAGCCAGAAAACTGTAATTAGCTTTCCAAGTTGTTTATTTAACAATATCTTAGCCTAGCAAGCAGCTGTCAGATGTCATCTAAGAAAAAAATGTGAGCTGTTAATAGATTCAAGAGAAATTAGTTTACAAATAGCCCGTGTAAGTACGCCCATGTCTTGCTTATTTCTCATAGGGTTGTAAGATAGTCACATCATGATGCACATCATCATAAACGCAATCATGATACCTTTCATTGTAAGTAGACTCGCCTCTCTGCCCTCTCTTTTAGAGAGGGCAGAGAAGCGAGTCTCACTCTTAAAAAACCCTGCCCCTCCCTCCCTCCCCCCCTCCCCCCCCCATGCATCTTAAAGAGTGCCCCCCAGAGTGCCCCTCTCCCCCCCTCCTAGAAAAAAAGAGCCGCATTTTTAAATTATTTTTTAGCAAGCTTTTTCAGCTTGCTTTTTTTTTCTTTTTTTAAATTTATTTATCCATCAAAATCTCAAGTGACTTATTTTGAAAGCCAACCTAGTAGTCACGTGACCCCCTTAAGTAGGTCACTTCCCGTCACGTGACCTATTTGAATTTCCCGCCAACATGGTGGTCACATGACCCTCTTAAGTAGGTCACTTCCGGTCACGTGACCTATTTGAATTTCCCGCCCAAAGGTCACGTGACCGGAAGTAGGTCACTTCCGGTCACGTGACCTATTTGAATTTCCCGCCAAAAGGGAGGCCTCTCATTGGCTGCTTTTGAATTTCCCGCCAAAAGGGAGGCCTCTGATTGGCTGCAGGTCGATTGAGTAATAAACAGTACTTAACTATAGTCCCGTTCCGATACATACTATACTACTGAGGGGAGAAGTGTTCCACCCCCGATAAATCATATCACACCGAGAACCGCCTGACAGCCCTCAACCCTTTAAGGATGGCATAATGTATTAATGCATCTAGCCCTTGGTCGTCATGATGCATGGATGCCTGTGCTGAATTCCATAATTACTCACCCTACGAGGCTGAGGGTCGTCATGATGCGCCAATGCAGGTCTAGCCGGTGACTCGCCGCAGCTGCACTGTTGCATTACAACCACAAATCTCATCTACATCGACGGCATGACGGCATGATGCGAGAATGCAGCCCTGGCCAATGACTCACCAGGGCTGCATTCAAGCATCATGCCGATCCTATGAGGTTGAGACACTCCGGCAGGGTCGGCACGATGCACCAATGCAGCACTGGTGAGTTACTCGCTGGGGCTGTATTGGTGTATCATGACGACAAATGTCATATTTTAGTGACACCCACCCTTAAAGGACTAAAGGGCCCTAACCCTCTTCCATCTCCGTCAGCAGGCACAGCCTACACTGTACCCATATATAGACCTGTGACGTCATGTGGCCGGCTCTTAATCATCCAAGAGAACAAAAATAAAAACACCAAGAAGCACTCAATCATTTATACATAGCTCCACAGACCTAAATACTTTACATAACTGACGCTTCAGCAGACCAAGGGCTCGAATTCTATAAGGACTGCTAGAGGGGGGGGGGGCTGTATTTAAGCCTCAAGCCGACCTTCCATCACTAATATATACAGAGAGGTCGCTGAAATACTGCACTGGTGTGTAGACTCGCCAGGGCTGCATTAATTCGTGATATTGTGAGGGACACGGTTTCTCCGAAAACGACGTTTTTGAAGACAGCGGGAGTCAAACCCGGGGCCTTCTGCCTGCCAAGCGACTGCTCTACCACTGAGCTACATCCCCATGTCCTATCAGATAGACCGTGTTTCACATTACTGGATCGGTATGGTAAAGAGGGGAGCGGATTACCCGAGTGATACCCCTTGCGGGTTTACCACCAGGGTACGGGGAATCCATGCCCCTTCAATATGAACGGATAAGGCACAACAAAGCACTATGTGGCCATTGTTAAGACAATCAAGGACGGCATGTCATTTCAAAACCTAATAGTCACATAGGCATACGTGCAGCCTTAAAGCTGAGTTTGTGTTTTAGCGGTTATGTTATCCCTAAAGGAATGCTAATAGAAGACGTAGGTGTAGTAAGGTACGTAGGAAGAGAGGTCCTGTTTCCCCCAAGACTATACATTTTTGATTGCCTTTTGGAATCCTGACTGTATGTAGTGACTCTATCAAAGGTGAAATCATGTCAAATCAGGTGAATTGACGGTGAGATATAATTAAAAAATTATCTCAACATATATAGGGTCAAATGTCTAGACAAGGACCTGTAGATTCCTGGCTTTCTATGCTAGAGGTAGGCGGACACTGATATTCTTTGAAGCTTAGTCAGTAGTGGCTAAAAACGCGGTCACTTCTTTGCTGACTCTACGACCCACCGTAGTCTTGTAATTTCTATGAGTTAGTCTATTAGGGTTAGTCCTATTGACTAAGGCATTAGTCATATATTCCCTTGTCTTAGTCACAATCAGTTGCTCATGTTGACTAATGCATGATGATTACCACTATGACCTACCTTGGATAGCCACTACTTGCTAACATTTCAAACACACAGATTATAATAAGAATATTAGTTATATGTTGTGTTACCTTGTTCATTTCTGAAGATCAGTTTGTTATTTTGACTAATACCCCATATGACTAACCACTACTGACTAACCTGTTGAACATGCATATTATCAGTGCAGGCTGCAGGAGATAGTGTCCACCCCTGATAAACCTGCTGTAGAGGTGCCAGGTCAGCAGTTCTCTGAGCCACTCTAAGGGCACCCCTACATCACCACTGCCTTACCCTGTGTATGGCAGCAGCATGCTTTAATGCAACATGACCTTTATCCTCATGGTGTATGAATGCAGCCCTAACCCGTGACCAGTGAGGCCTGAATTTAAGCATTTGCATACTGAGCCTAGCGGGTTGATGTGCCACTGAAGGTGCTGTATCCTGCATGGCTGTATCATGATGACAGAGAGCATCTAGCAGATTAAGAGGTTTGGTGCTTGAATGGCTCACATGAAGAGAGGAAGGTTGGTGTGTGTGTGTGGAGGGGGGGGGGTCTACCTGAAAGGCTCATCTACATAATGTGAAGCTATGGGTGTCGGCAATCTCTGGGACAATCTCTGGGACTTCCTGTAAGACTGTAGCCCCCACTATGAAGTGCGGAGGTGTAGAGGCTTTCACATGACGCATGTTGATAGGAGTGCTGCTTGCTTGTTCATTCCGGGGATGCTGGTATGGTGTACTATTTTACTTAGAGGGAGTGAGAATGGTGCTAAGCGACACAAGACTAGATATTCTACTACATTAGTGAATCAAGGGCCTTTGGTTCAGTGAACATGCCGGTACTAGTTTTGTAGCAGTGCTGTTGATATCTGAACATTTACACCTGGATTGAACTAATGTACCTATTCTCATATTTAATGTGGCATAGAAAACTAATGTTCCTATTCACATATTTAATATGGCATATAACTATGTAAACATAGATGGATTTATTCTTCAAATGGATTGAATAAAAAGTGTGAAAAACTACTATTGTGCCAGGGTGGGATTCAAACCCACAATCCTCCTTGTGTCGATATTAGTGTACAGTAGGAGGGTATGCAGCTTATAGTGTAAGAAATGTCCCAGACTGTAAACGTACAGTCGGGGCCCGAGACTGAGTATGGCCACGTCTGGCTACTCTAGTCATGAATGGCTGCAATAATGAAGCTAATCGACCTACACAGAGAAAAGAAGTAGAATCACTGTGATTTCTAAATGGGAGTCTGGGCTCGATTACTGAGGTAACTCTCCCCATGAATCTAGGATTAGAGTAGCAGTCAATATAGAGTTATCATAGAGTCCTGCTAATGTTAAGGAGTCACTTTAGAGTCCTGAGGAGAGTTACCTCAGTGATAAAGTAGGGAGTCACAGTGATTCTACTTCTTTTCTCTGTGTATATGTGCATTAGTAAACCCAGTTTTAGAACTGGTTGGGATCAGCCCCTACCGGTATACTGTGAAAAGAACTACTGTGAAAAGAGCTGTATTTCTTTTACAACCATGACTAAATATTATCCAAATCCTGACAGGAATATTATTTGGAGAATTTAAGAAATAATCTAAAGAAATTGCCTCATTCTCATACGTTAAAAGGTACTAATGAAACTACTCACTACCATTACACACCAATGCGGGCTTTAATTCACGAGCCTGTGCTCAGAGTCAATGAGACGTTGGTGAATGTTAGAGATAATTCTTCTCCTCAGGGAGGATTAGGACTGGCATTAAAATTGCACAAACTGTTTGAGGACAATCACTGATATGGCTGGGCAACTTTGATGTTCTGTTGATTTACGAATATCTCTGAATAATATTACTTCCATGTGTTACCAAGAAAACGAGTCCTAGTGCTTACTCTCATAGTGTAGCCATTCAAGCAAATAATGTCTTAGGTCAAAAAAAATATTGTTGTGTTCAGGTAACATGGCCCAAAAGAAATAGGGTAGGTAGGTAGATTTCTTTTGTTAAACCATTTTTTTTAGGGATTTCAAAACAAATTCCTCCAACTTTCATATAATTTCAGTAAAAAAAAGTGTTTTTTTGTAGAAAAACTCAAAAATGCCTTCCTCAAAAGAAAAAAAAATTGGGTAGGTCCAAAGAAATAGTGTCGCTAGGGATACCTGAACACAACTCTCTTTTTTTTTTGCCATAGCAATATAGAAGCAAAAGGTAAACCAGTCGATGCAGTATTAAGGGGAATTGAAGATGTGATTGTGGTGTCTGAACTCATACTTTCATGGGTCATGTATAGTCCCAAATTCTTCAACTTTTGAAATAGGAAAATCACTTTAGCTTCAGTACAAGAAACGCCCGCCCCATTGAATACAATGTAGCCGTATAACATTGGTAGGTACTTTTCCTGAATTTCCTTCATTAAACATAATAAAACAAATAAATAAATGCAAGGACCAACTCAATGGATTTCTTTTTCACTGTTCTACACTCAGTGAGCCTAGGTTGTATCCCACTCAGTCGCTAACATATATCTGTCATTACAGCCTTTGAACATCTCTCGCATAATCACATTTTAAACATCCAATATGGACTATTATAATTCCCCTCTCTAGATCGGCTTCTATAACCCACCTTCTTTTCTCGCGGTAAAACCAATTCTGAAATCCTCATTACAAATAATCATACCCTATTAGTTTCTGATCTGACTCGAGGCGAGGAATTAATTTCGGCACCAGAAATTCCCCTTTGCTTTTTCTAAGCAATTTGTTAACTCATTTTTAGTCGGCACGTGGTTACTGATGCCCATATCAAGTAGCCGAATTAGGATTTTTGACAGCAAGACGTTGATTTTCCCCAGTTTTGACTGATTATGGACCTTTCAGCGGCTTGCTCATGACAGCCTATGGAGGGGATTATCATCAGCCCACCTTGTGTCGGATTGTGAGAACATCTTTCCTTTAACCCTTTAAGTAAAGCATGTCGCTAAAAGATGATATTTGTTGTCATGATGCTTCAATGCAGCCCCGGTAAGTAAGTCACTCGTCGGGGCTGCATTAGGGTATCATTACAACCCTTTGGGAATGTCTCAACCCTGTAGGGTCGGCATTAAGCTTGAATGTAGTAGTAAAGAGAAACTTAGCAGGGCTGCATGAATGCATCATGACGACCAAGGACGTGCTACATTATTGCAATGTGCCCTCATTAAAGGGCTCAACGGCATTTAAGTGCTTTAAAGAGAGGAGAAAGATCTGGAAATCTATTGAAATAAGGCTGAAATATCTCTGTACATACTTTTCTTTTAATTTGGTCTTCTAATTGGGTCATACAGTGCAGATTTACTTACGGTCCCTGACTGTAGGGAATCTGTACTACGTGGTGCTTAGCCATAACATCACAGAGGGAAGAAACCGCGTCAAAAGGGAGTCAAGGTCGCTTCCAGAAAGACTCCCCTCCTTGAGGGAGCCCAATGCCTTATTTGACTCCTTTAGGCGAGTCAGGGAACTATGTTACTCCCCCAGGTGACACCTTATACCAATCAGGGAGTCACTTAGGCTCCCTTAGGCTAACGAGGGGAGTCATTCTGGAGGCAACCTGGACTCCCTTTTGACGCTGTTTCTTTTTTCTATGATACTACCAGAATGTTGAGGGATATCTATCACTACATAGATTATGGAGTAGTGTTTGCATCCACGGCCGTTACACCCTTTGTTGTAATTATACATGGGTGCAGCCCTGGCCAGTTACCTCCCAATGCCCCCATTCAAGCATCATGACAATAAAGAGTATAATCCATTAAGGCAATATGCAACCCTCAAAGGACTAGATGATCAACAGCTCTCTGCGGCTTCAGGCACCAGCACTAGCAGCAATCATTCATTGTGCCAAGAATACAGAAATCATGTGTGTGTTTTATTCATTCATTATTGAAGTTGACAGGTAGGGCAAGTGTGCTATTGATTTGCTGATCACGAACTGCGAACCTGCCATAGTCTTAACCCTCCCACCGCCACGTTTCGCTGTAGTTTTGCCAAAATGTGAAAAGAATTATGTTGGTATAGCTACTCATTTAACCTTCTTTGTAAACACAAATGGAATGTAGAATGTAAAAGAGGATGTTATACGCTTTATTATGATACCAAACAGGGGGTGCCTCAACTAAGACTTGTAAGAAATAATTTTCATCAATTTTGAATAAATGTTTTAGTTCAGCCCAGTGCATTAGGTGCTCTGGCCGGTATAGTGGCCTGCTGGCGTCGAGAGAGTTAACTATGTTAGCACTAGAGGCTTACTCAGAACAGGTCACGAATTCGTGAGGTCGTGATAATTGAACAAAAGAAATCCTTATGAAATCTAAACAAAATTATATGCAACGGACACTCCTTTCAATTGCAAAGCTCTCACCTCTGACAAAATCCAAAGAGAATGGGTCACGAATCTGTTATTGAGACCTCCTTATGTTTAGATGAGGTAAAAACTAATAATTGTTGAATATTGTGACCATCCCGCTTGATATATTCCAGAAAATCCATCTGAAGCGAGTGTTTCATTTCATGGTGCATCATGATGACTCGACCTCGGATCCCTTAGGCGGCATCATACCATCTTTAAACTACCAATTTGTCGCAGTACATATATATCATACCATAGATAATTATCACGAATCTAATTAGATGCTTGTGTATGTTTTATTCTTTTGGCGCTGTCTCCTGACTAGGTCTCTCATTATAATGTGCTGTGTCAGCAGTTCTACCCTTGCCGATATTAGGTCTACAAATAGAAGGGTATGCTAACCCCTTAGGGGCCGCATCATGCTGGCAATAAGGTCGTTATGATCAATCGACTCACTGGACTATATTATTCCGACAGTCCGTACGGGAGTTTAGGGTCGACATGATGCTTGAATTCTGTGTTTGAAAGTTACATAACAAGGCCGTATCCATGGATCATATCGGCAAAATAACATAGTGATCCAAAGCATGATGTAGACTTTAAAGGGTTAAGCTATAATCATCAAATAGCACAATATGTGAAAAAGTATACAACAGGAGTCTATTACACTGGCACGTTCTGCTATGTTCAAGTCCAGGTTGCCTCCAGATTAACTCCCCTCTTGAGGAACTCCTTAGGGGTGTCATAGGGGAGTCACATTGTTTGTTGCTCAACCAGGGCTCCCTCTAAAAGGCACATGATATATGCTAGCAGAATCATTACATTATATTTCAAATAAAATCTGAATTTTACTCTCCGCATGATCTGTGAGTACCTGTCGGAATCAGCCGTTCCAAGAGAGTACACAGAGAAAAAGAAACTGCGTCAAAAGGGAGTCCAGGTTGCCTCCAGAATGACTTCCCTCTCTAAGGGAGCTATATGACTCCCCCAGGTGCCTCCCTTAGGTCATGCAGAGAGTCACATAGGCTCCCTTAAGGCTACCGCAGACAGGGCCGATTGGCCGATCGAGTCGGGCAATATAAAAAATGTTTGATGGCCCTGACTCGATCAGGAGGACGTCCCCTCAGACAAACCCGATCTCCCTGGATACCGATCGAGTCTGGCCCTTCTGCGGTGGCCAGGTGACCAGGACTCCCTTAGAGAGGGGAGTCATCCTGGAGGCAACCTGGACTCCCTTTTGACGCTGTCTCCCCTATCTGAGTACACACAGAGCTACAAGCGGCTTCATTAGAGGCCACATACTGGTACTGCACCATCTAATTAGGCCACAAGAGCCTCACGTGACATCTCAAATACAGGTAGGACCACAGATGGGGAGGGAGGAGTGGGTGGGAGAGGGACATTCTGGGCAGAGATGGATGGATGAATGTTCTCTCTGGGCTCTGGAGGCGCTATTACGTCGACTGCTGTGATGATGATTAATTGATTGGTTTTAACGCACCTTGCATAGCAGGAGACAGACACACAACGCCTTCTATAGGCTGTGCCAAGAAAAGGAAAACCTGTCTAAGAAACTGGGAGACTCTGGATGGAACTGGGGTGATATAAGGGGCCACAGACAGGGATAAAGGGAAGAAGCCTGGCTATTGGTACTGTAGAATTTAGAACTTGACAACACTGTATGTGTAGGACTTCCTTAAAATATGAAGGTCCCGTTTTAGGATGTGACAAGGGATTGAGCGACACATAACAAGGACAAGAACATAACAGGACAAACAACAACAAAAAACAAGAAGCCCACAAAGTGTGGGGGTGAAGGCCTAAGCCCCACAAGGATGAGAAAATAAAAGTTAGAAAAAGTATGAGATGACCTTGAGATGGAACCAGTGAGGGACTCATTGGTAATAATACCTACTTACACTATCTAACCTAATGGGTCCTAAAACGGCCATGAAAAAAGAGGGCAGTGCAATGATAACACTTGTAGAGGGGCTATCTGGAGCTGGGCACAGAATGGGAAAGGTGGAGGCAGGCAAGGGGGCAGGGGGGCAGGGAGGGAGGCAGGGAGGGAGGCAGGAAGGGAGGCAAGTAGGCAGAGAGGAAGGCAGACAGAGAGCGAGGCAGGGAGGCAGGCAGGGAGGGAAACAGGGCGAAGGGAGGCAGGGAGGGAAGCAGTGGGGGAGGAAGAGAGGGAGGCAGGAAGGCAGGGACGTAAGGCAGGGAGGCAGGGATGGGAGGCAGGGGGGGGGGGATTGAGAATGTTTATTGGAGAATGACATGGTTAGGGTATTGGGATTGATAGAGGGGCTTGAAAGAGGGGCATGAAGGTGAGAGAGAGAGAGAGAGAGAGAGAGAGAGAGACAGAGACAGAGAGACAGAGAGACAGACAAAGAGGGAGACAGAGACAAAGAGACAGAGAGAGACAGAGAGAAAGTGAGAAAGTGAGAGAGAGAGAACAAGAAATCCATAGAGGACAGAAAAAGCATACCAATGTAGAATACAACACTTATCTCCAGCCCCCACCTACTACACCCACATTCATGCTGCCTCACCCCCCCCCCCCTCTAACAGGAGGACCGTGCCTGTCTGTCTGCACCCACTTACCCAGGCCCTGCCCAGTACACTGTAAAAAGTTGTTGTTCGTGAAGAGCAATATGTGCTGTAACTATACAGTACTTTAGCTGTAAAAGATAATACAGCAACTTTTGCTGTACACATACAATTCTGTTACTGTAGATGCAGGTTCGAATCCCATAACCAGCAACCAGAGGGAGAGAGAGGAGAGAGGTTGGAGGGAGTACCATACTACACAGCTCAAATATGACCTGATCTTTTCAAAAGCCTATTGATGCAGGCTACATATAAGTGATTGCCCCTCTAGCTCAGTTGGTAGAGCCGTGGGAGATGTAGTCTGAGGGTCAGCAGTTCCAGTCCCGGCAGGAAACTCTCACACAAACTACATTTCTCCTGATGCAATTCTAAAGTGTAATATATTTTGGTACACTGAAATGTTACTATTGAAAATATGCAGAGGATAAGACCAATGTATCTCAACAATCTGCATGAAAGATAGTAAAATTTGCTTTGAAAAAACATCTATAGGCTATCAAGATTACACTCCAACTAATGGTAGTTCAGTCCTTATTAGTACATTACTGCAATAGGGTAATTTTCATATTAACCCATAAGACATGAAAAGTCTAGTTCTAAAACTGTCCCCAGGGATCCTGTGTTGACCTCATTACCATTCACACATAAGTAGGAGGTGTTTCAATGCACCTGACATGGATTCACTGGTGTAGTGGTCATGGTTCAGGACTATGGATTGGAACCTGGGGGTTCAAATCTCCAAGATGTTGAATATGTGAGCCTTTTTAGAACTCAGCTCTGCGTCTCAAGTAGATTCTACTGTATGTCTACAGCCGAATTTACTGGAACCAAAGTTGCCCCCAATATTTGCGTTACAGGAACACTACTTACTTCTAACAGTGTAACTCACACAATTAACGTCCCCTTCTCCAGGGTTCTCAGGTCACATGCCTAGAATAGCAGGCAGCACTCAGGTCTACCTGTCCGGTGTTCACCTTACGCGGGATAGATCAGCAGATAATAGATCAACGTGTCAAAGCCATTTTAATACATGTCTAGCTTATCAAGGTGGGGAAATGCAATTAACCTCCTCTTCTCAAAGGTCATTGGGTGATGTGCTTAGAAGAATAGACAGCACACCGATCTACCTGTAGGTCTCACACCTCACATTGAATTATACCTGCGGTTCGTTTACCTCACGTGACTCCAATCCACAGACAGAAGCCAGTGTCAAAAAGTGCACTGTATGACCGTCGCTCCATTGTCATGTCTATCCAATGAGTTCAGAGATACAAAATTAAACTGCTTTTCTCCAAAATCCTCATGTCAGGTGCTCACAATGTCAGGCAGCAAGGAGGCCTACCTGTTGGGTGTTCACATATGCCCAATTAGCTGAGCATAGTCAAAATGACACTGTGTGGCAGGCCACCTTACCAAGGTGGGGAGATACCATTAGCTTCATCTTCTCAAGGCTATAAATGAGGTGCTTAGAGCAGCAGACCACACGCTGGTCTACCTGTGGGTTGTTAACCTGAAATGGGGCAGATTAGCAGAGAATAGGCAATGTCAAACAGTGCTCTGTATGCCATTGTTTTAATACATGTCTAACTTACCAAGGCCAAAGATGCAATTAACCGACCCCTCTGACATGCTTAGAATAGCAGTTTGCACGTAGGTCTATCTGGGGATTGTTGAAATGAGTCTCATCTTTAGAGCACAGGCATTGTCATCTATATAGGGCACAAAATGACAGTGTTTTTTTTTATTACATCTAATTTATCAAGGCTTCTCAAGCGTCCTCAAGTGACATGCTTAGATTAGCCGGTGGCATACAGGCCTATCTGGTCGGTGTTAACCTCACATGGGTCTAATCAGCAGAGAATAGGCAATGTCAACCGACCCCTACCGAATACTCCTGCCCGTCTGTCTACCCCCACTTCCCCAGCCCCTGCCCACCAACTCATACAATTAACCTCCTCTTCTCAAGGGCTCTTCAGTGATGTGCTTACAATACAAGACACCACGTAGGCCCACCTATAGGTTGTTCACCTCAAATTCCCCCTTAAACCCGCAGATCTTACTGCACGTCCAGGAACAGTCAGAGTGCAGTCGGGACAGGTACTCAGCCCTATATATAGGGGCGCTGGGGGTTTAACTTCCACTCCAGCTTCTACACTCACTGTTTTAGGCCCTGTCCAACACATTCTTTGGGCTCTGGTATACACAACTGCTATATTTCAAATACAATAATTATTCTAGATAATCCTATTTTTGTAGAGGTCAACTAGGTCTTGTTGGGTTTATCGTTCTACCAGATATTGGATACAACAATCCCCTTTGCATAACAAACAGTTATTTCTTCTCATGTCTACAGCAATAATATGGTAAACTATCTAAATAATGACAAATATACAAACTCATTGTAAAAATACATTTGCTGTATCATAGATAGCCGGGTCAATTAATCCATAAATTAGTCTTCTCTAGAGGAAGTCGGGAGGCAATAGGCGATGGTTACATGAGGAAAGCTTTATGCTGGAGAACAAGGGCAGAAAGATGAAGTGCATGGAAACTGTATGGATGATTACTATTGAAAGGAAAATATCAGAACTGTCAGTAACTTAATGGGAGGAACACTGCCTGCAAGGTCTAGGTACTTACTGTAAGAGATAAGCACCTTACAGAAGCTGCAATACAGAATGTACTTCAAATTCTAGAAGACGATGTACCTGATTTAGTGACAATATTTTGGAAGGATTGAAAGTCATAGAATGCCGAATGAAGCTGAGAAGTTAATGGAAGTTTTTTTTTTAGAATATAAAGGTCCCCCTAGAGAAGTGCTTAAATGTGCTATGCCTATTTTTTCATATTGGTCCATGAACTCAAAGATCAGACTCAGCTGCCCATTCATTTGCCAGAGCTGCATAAATGCATCATAGTGACCTTGCCGAGCTGATACTCTAAATCTGAATACTCATATAAAACCAGGAAATATTGAGAGTGGCAGAGTGTAACACCTAGAGAAAGAAAGGGAGAAAGAAGGAAAGAAAATGGAGAGTCTTTCATTCATTGTGTGAATCAGCAGGTCTAAGTGAGTACACACAGACCTACATGCAGCGTCATTAGAGACCACCTGACTGAAAGTAGACAATCCAGGTTGTGTGTGAGAGAGAGAAGTAACAGGAAGTAGAGAATTATAAGAATTATGAGACCAACAACTATGAATACCTTTGCTACCTGCATAAAGGAACAGTATCTGACCCATCACACCATCGCCCACCCTCTCCCCCTCTAACAAGAGGATGGTGCCTGTTAGTCTTCCAGCACTTGCGCAGGCGAGGTCACTTACTCACACAATAAACGTCCTCTTCTCCAGGGTCCTCAGTTGACGTCCCTAGAATAGCAGGCAGCGTGGGGGTCTACCTGCAGATAATAGATCAATGTGTCAAAGTCGTTTTAATACATGTCTAACTTATCAAGCTGAGGCAATTAACCTCCTCTTCTCAAGGGACATAGGGTGATGTGCTTGTAATAGCAGACAGCGTGGAGTTTTACCTGTAGGTTTTACACCTGACACTGAATATAGGTATAACAGTCAATACATTATATGACAAACTCGTCAAGGTTGGATTTAAATTAAAAATAAACCTTCTCTTCTCAAGGGTCTGTATGTGACACTTTTAGAATATACGGCTGCATGCAAGTTTACCTGTGGGTCTTTAAGCTCTTATGGGTCCAATCAGAGAAGAGACAATGTCAAAAGTGCACTGTATGACATGTCTACAATATCAAGGTAGGGGGATAAACCTTCTCTTCTCAAATTCCCATGAGTGACATGTTAAAACTTTTAGCTGGCACCAAGGTCTTCCTGTATTGTGTTCACCTCATTTCCATAACAAGAGAATAGGAAATGTCAAATGATGTACCGTATTATAGTCACTGCTTGCATTACATATCTTACTTATCAAGTAATTTGGGGGCCAGGCTGACATAGTGAAGGGAGGTTGGTGTGGAGACCAATACTTTGTCCGTGTATTGTAATAGGGTATTTTGAGGGTGCTGATTCCGAATCTGCTGTGTGTAAAGTCATATCTGTGTCGCAGCAAGGTAAAATACAAGGTCAAAGGTCACAAGGTGGTATAAGAATGAGACTGCAATTTAAGCAGGGTAATAGCTATAAAGCAAATAGTTCATTCTATTTTACTTGCAATCACTTGTACTGGTACTACATCAACAATATGACTGAGACAGATGTGAGTCACATGCTTAAGATGAATAAGCTTCACTTTAAATATATTTGTAGATCTATTTGTTTGAAAATGTGTTTACTCATTTCAGTCTCATTTTTACATCAAATTGTGACCTTTGACCTTGAATTTGCCCTTGTTGCGACACAGATATCACTTTACACACAGCAGATTCGGAATAAGCACCCTCAAGTCTTGGTCACCACACCAACCTAAGGTTAAATATCAACATTTGGTCTACTTGCCCCCCCCCCCCCCCAAGTAAAGCCGGGGAGATGCAATTAACATTCTGTTCTCAGGGGTTTGTGGTATGCTTCGATTATAGGCATGCAGGCCTACCTTTCTGTTGTTCACCTTACTTGACTCCCGTCAGCAGATAATAGGCATTGTCAAAACATGCATTGTATGACGGTCCTTTAATTGTCATGTATAACCAACCAGGCCTTATCCACTAACTAACACAATTACCGTTCTCTCCTCCAGGGTCTTTAGGTGCCGCAGGTCACACAGGTCAACCAATGGGTTATTCACCAGCCAGGAGGCAAATTAGCAAAGACTAGGCAATGTCAAAAGGTGCAGTGTATGACAGACCATGTCAAGGCCTGGGAGATATAATTAGCCTTCTCTTCTCCAAGGTTCTTAAATGGTGTGCTTTGAATAATAGCTGGCAAGAAGACCTACCTTGGGTTGTTCACTTCACATGGGTCCAATTAGCAGTGAAAAGGCAATAGTCAAAACGTGCATTGTATGACGGCCCTTTTATTGGCATGTGTAACTTACCCACTTACCGTGGTCCTGCTCACTAACTAACCCAATTGACATTCTCCTCTCCAGGGTCTTTAGGTGCTGTTCTAAGCATCTGAGCATAGCGGGCCACACACAGGTCTAGCTATGGGTCGTTCACCTGCCATGGGGCAGATCTGTAGGGAATAGGTGATGTCAAATCATTCACAGTATGACTTTTTTTTATGTACATGTCCAACTTATCAAGGCCTGGCAGATCCAATTAGCCTCCTCTTTTCTAAGGTCCTTAAATCGTGTGCCTAGACTAATAGGCAGCAAACAGGCCTAATTGTAGGTTGTTCCCCTCAGATGAGTTCAACTAGCAGAGAATGGGCAATGATGTAAAAAGGTGCACTGTATGACTGTCGTTTTGTCACATTTCTTATATTCCGCACTAGCTGGATGTCCACTGGACAGCGCCATATTGGACTGGTCCCAGTATGCACCCTCTCCTTTCCAGTCACTAGCTTCAGCAAATCATGTGGACCAGATCGGGGGCTAAAGCTCTGCTTGGAGAGTGAAACTTCTACATTCCCTGCATGCTAGGACACCTGCAATCTTTTACCTGTCCACTATAGGGTTGTGGCTAGGCCAATGCAGTACCTAAGTTCAAATCCCCTCCAGGCTAGGTGTGGTGACCATTTTAACCCCATTGGTTGCAAAAGCTTGCACCAAAAGTTTTGGCGAAACGTTTTTGTAAAACATTTTATGAACCTTTGCAAAAGGTTTGGGTATAGTCTTTTGGTAACCACTTTTGGTAACCATTTATGCTGAAAGCATAGGATACTAAAAGCCACACCAAGGACCGAACCCGGGACCCTTAGATTGGGAGTTCCAGGCTTACCTGGTTGAGCTATGGCAGCTGCTGGTAGGTCCAGGTACAATAAGTTGTACTGTTAGGGAACATGCCTTTGAGTTTATTACCTTGGGTTCGACCCCATTGGTTGTTCAAGGTCCCTATTACAGTGTAGGCCTACCATTGGGGACCTTTAGCAACCACGTAAAAGCTCATTTAACGCAGACGTAGCAGTGCTGAAAGGATAGGATACATCTGGGTTAAATAAGCTACGTCGGGTTTGCTAAAGGTCCCGATTATTTAGCATTGATCATTAATGAGGATAATCAATAACAAAGTTTGAACTTAGGTACTGCTAGTCATGAGTCCATTGTCCTAACCACAACCCTATAGTGGACAGATAATAAAAGGTGTGTCCAGGTACAACCAATGCATAATACACATGTAGAGGCCTAGTGTAATCATTGCTCCACTCTCCCCCCTGATGTTTAGCCCCCCCTGAGACCCATACTGCTAGTTCTAAGTGCCCCCAATTGTGGCAGCACTGGTATCCCGCTAGTGAGGAATATAAGAAGGCAGGGAGATGCAATTAACCTTCTCCTCTCAACGTCCTTAGAGCCATGGGTATAACGCAGGCCTACCTGTGGGTTGTTTACCTCAAATGGCTCCAATCCACAAGATAGTAGACGTCATATAGCATACTAATGTTATATATATATAACCTTTTTTACCTGTCTTAATTTCAAAAGAGGGGTCAGTTTTCTGAGGTGTCTGAAGGATTCCTAGCTTAGGCTTCTCTAGAGGAAGGAAGGAGGCGGGGCTGGATCACATGGGAAAAGCTGCAGCAGGAGCTTTACATTGGAGAACAATGGGGTAAAACGAAGTGCATAGATGCACTATGTATGATTGCTATGGAAAGGGAAATACACAGAACTATGAGTAACATAATGGGAGGAGCACTGTCTGAAAGGTCTAGGTACTTACGGTAAGAGCAAAGTGCCTTATAGAAGCTACAATAGAGAATGTACTTCATATTCCAGAAGACTATCAAGCTGATTTAGAGACAACATATTTGGGAAGATTGAAAGTCAAAGAATGCCGAATGAGGGTGAGAAAGTTAATGGATTATTTGTTTAGAATGTAAAGGTCCCCCTAATCCTTCAATGTGCCATGCCAACTTGTAATAATGATGCATGATTTCAGGTCCAGCTGCCAGTGAGTTACTTGCATAGGCTACATAGATGCATAATGCTGAATTGATAATGCATCCACATATATACATGCAGGGGAGAGAGAGAATGGGAGAGAGATGGGGAGGAAGAAAGATGGAGAGTGACAGGGAGAACCAGCTATAAAAATAAAGGGAGAAAGAGGGAAAGTGAAAGGGAGAGAGAGAGTCAAGATTATAATTCAACATAATATTCCAGAAGGACCCCTTATAAAACTGGGGTTTCCTCTCAGTGTACATATATGTCTCAGTAATTGTGTGAATCAGCAGGTCTAAGTGAGTATACACAGACCTACAAACTGCTTCATTAGGGACCACCTGACTCACACTGCACGCTCTACAAGAGCATCACGTGACATTTTAAATACAGGAAGGCCGTGTCCAATTGATGGTGGAGGTGCTGGTGGGAGGAAGGAGAAGCAGATAAAAAGAATGGAGAGAGAGTGACAGAGAGAGGGAGAGATTGGGGGGGGGGGGCTGGAGAGAGACAGAGACAGACAGACAGAGGGAGGAGAGGGGAGTTGGGGGAAGAAAGAAACCAGAAAAAACAGAGATGGATAGGGTGTGTGTATGAGAAAACTAAGAGGAGGGAAACAGAGAGAGAAAGAAAAATCATAACACAAAACTATAAATACCAATGCTACGTGCATAAGGATAATACCAATTGCTCCATTCCCCACCGTCCACCACCCTCTAATTTGAGGTGTGCCTGTCTGTCTGCACCCACTTACACAGGCCCTGCCCAGTAACTCACACAATGTCCTCTTCTCCAGGGTTCTCAGGTCACGTGCTTAGAATAGCAGGATATATGCAGGTCTACCTATCGGTGGTTCACCTCACATGGGGTAGATCAGCAGAGAATGGGCGATATCAAGTAGATCACCATGTGAAAGTCTTAATAAATAAGAAAGATGTAATTAAGGTCCTCTTCTCAAAGGTCATTATGTGACAAGCTTGGAATAGCTGGTCGCATACAGGTCTATGGTACGTGCACAAGGGTAGACACGAACACTGGCCCGGAAACCAATGGTCCGTAATTCTTGGCCTGGTCCCATAGTTTTCCACAGAATTAGCTTCTTATGGGCCTGGGTGGCCCACAAGAATGAGAAAGGGAAATCCAAGGAAAACATCCTGTTATAATTACTAGATTGCAATATGTGATTGGAAAGAGAAAATCAACAGGAATCTGTATGATTATTTTGATTATGATTTGATGTAACTAAGCAATAATAACTATGATTCTCCTTGTAAAAGATTTTGTTGGGCCCGCAGATGTAGGTCTGGGCCCGTAGATTTTTGAACCTGCGGGCCCGGTTGGCCCATGGCTGATAAAGTTAGTGTCTACCCCTGATGCATAAGGGTAAGAGCCCCCACCCATTACTACATCCCCAGCGTCTCCCCCTTTAACAAGAGGATCGTGCCTGTCTGTCTGCCCCCACTTAGCTAGGCACTAACTCACACAATTAATGTCCCCTTCTCCAGGGTCCTCGGTGCCGTGCTTAGAATAGCAATGACTACTGATGCAGGTAGACCGGGTAGTCCAGTACCTTGAGAGCACTGGCTAAATCATTACCCCTTTGAAAGCAGTGATCTTGATGCCCGTCGGATAGCCTAAACCGAGATTAGTACTCAAACCTTTATCTAAGGCACAGATTGAACCTTTTAAGCGTGGCATTGTGCTTTAATGCACCCCTCCCCTTGAATATATATGCAGTTATGGCTGATCTATGCACCAGGGTTGCACCAATGCATCATGCTGGCCCTATGGGGTAATAGGACTGGTGTAATACCAAAGGGAAGAATGACAAAATGCGGATCCTGACGAGATAGCACATCAAATTGAAAACACATAGCAGGAATTACAGTACAATGTTATTTTACACGTCACTAATCAGTTTTGTCTGTTCAATTTTAGGTGAGTACCTCTTGTCTGTTGTCACCAGTCTACACAGGGGTAAGCAATGTATCAACAAAAATAGGCTTCGTCTAAACCCTTTGATGTCCTTCATACATAAATTTATGCTGTCCTACACTGTAAAATGTTGTTTGGTTATTTTGTGGGTATACAGTAGGATCTACTTTATAGATGTACAGTTTATTGTAGGTAAACAGTGTGTCCTACTGTAGAGTTTATTGTAAGTTCATTGTAGAGTTGACTGTAGGTGCTCAATTTAGTCAAGGTATACTACAGTAGAAGCTATTTACAGTGTACTAGCTAACACTTCATGTATGCATTACCCTGAAGCGACTTAGTTTTTCGGCGGGCTCATGAACTATCCTTCAGAATTGATAAATTCATATTTTTAGGAGTCAGTCAAAGTGTACGTATTGGGTCCAATGGGGTATGTATGGGGTAACAGACATAATTATGAGAGTTAGGAGTTTAAACTAGATGAATCTAACCATACAACCTCTGTGACCAGATCCTAATGCCTGTTTTCCTATACTACAAATGAACAAGGTTGTGAGTAGTATAGGGAATTGTAAAATGTAACCGGGCACAGAAACTGACACTAGGAGAGGGAGGGGGAGATTGAATCGACTGGGAGAGAAAGAAAGAAAGAGAGAGAGAGAGAGAGAGAGAGAGAGAGAGAGAGAGAGAGAGGCAGAGAGACAGAGACTGAGAGACAGAGAGATAGAGATAGAGACAGAGACACAGAGATAGAGACAGAGACACAGAGACACACACAAATATACAGAGACAGGCAGGTAGACAGGAGCGCAGAGATGTGTGTTGTTGAGTAGTTTTGGTGGCCTTGATTCACTCTATGTTGTATGTGCAGGGGATGTAGAGATAGAAGAGAAAATCACTGCATGTTTTTCTTTACTTCACTACGAGATTAAATGTGTCAGGGTAGACACAGTGACTACGGGAATGGGGTTTGATCGGTTAATTTGCTGTACTCAGTTCCTGTTAGATACATGGCCCTATCTATGGGACAAGATTATATTTCTACCACACTTGGGTGGAAAGAAAAAAGAAACTGCCTGCCTAATACGTACAAAAGGTGACAAAAACAATAACTACTCCTGTGGCATAAATCAGTTAAACCACAGCTAGAGGGATGTACACATTATTGGCTTAGTCACGGCTGAGACCACTAGTCTGCGACTCCTGATCAGCCTTGAATGTCACAAATATAATCTGTGTAAGCTTCTGGCTCTGGTTTAGCTACTACATATACAGGTCCCTTATTCTAGGCAGATGCTCCAACTCACCTTGGATCCTGATCCCTCCCTACCTCTCTCACCTCCCTCCACACCCTATGACCAGTTATCTAAATTCTTTTATGCCCTCATTAAATCTATTTATCTTTGTTTACTCTCCTACCTATCTATATTTCATCTGCCCCTCCTCCCAACCACGGAGGAATGGGGAGGGAGGCTGACCATCTCTGCCCGACCGCTCCCATAATTCCCCAGCCACCATACCTTTCCCACATAGGGAAAGGGCGGGTAAAGTGGCATCGGCTAATCAAAACTGAAGGTGTGCAAACACTACTTTGCTATACAATTCCTATATACCCATTTGTACATGCCATCAGGCATCGGTCGATGCTGGAACCTGAACCTCCCAATAAATATTAGGTTCCTTTTACGCCTCTCTTATCCGCCTCCCCCTCTCCTCCTTCCCTGCATCCAACCATCCCGCCTGCCCCACATACCCACCCACCAACATACACCCTCATCCACCCATCTACTCACTCACTCATTCACTCACTCACCCAACCACTCACCCACCCACCCATATGACAACCACACACA